>JAHWFP010186551.1:0-17137 GCA_023313725.1 Lithobius niger | reverse complement strand
TATAATAACATAATATATAAATATTTATATTATAGTAATATATTATATTACATACCAAAATCTACCATATCCTGGTATGTAGGATACCCGACAAAATCATAGTCATCAGACAAAATCCGACAAATCACGTAATTTGTTGTACACTTACAGACAATTTTACACTCTGGATACCGGACACTTTGGCAGATTTTGCATGTATGCTATAATAATATATTACAAACAAAAACGTCAAGTGTGCCGTAAAAAAGGGGGGATATGTGATTGAATTTTCACTTGTTAAAATGAACACAGATAAAAATTGATGATTTTTAACTCAAATAATCAAATGTACAATTGAGAATATTCTATCTGTTTAAGTGCTGTAGTGCTTTACGTTTTAAATATATGATTGGTAAAGCACAACAGCACCTAACAGATGGAATTTTCTCAATTGTACATTTTATTATTTCAGTTAAAAATCTTCAATTTTTATCCGTGTTCATTTTAACAAGTGAAAATTCAATCATATATCGCCCTTTTTTTTACGGCACACTTGACGTTTTTGTTTGTAATCCGTGTACCTTTTTTACAGCTATGCGTCGCGCTACAAAGCTGTTGAATGTTGCTGGCCACTTTAAAACAATTCAACTCAGCTCTGAAAGCCTCCATCTGCGAAATAAATACGCAATTCTATCGTTTTTAACTGCCAATTTCGGGACGCAATATATGCGTTTAGCCGAAACACGGATTCTTTCATTTTACTGTTCAACAATCGACTTTTTAGCAGAGACATAACACATGGACGAAGAATGAATCTGGAGTTTCCTGAGTGGCATTGTTCCCTAAATACAATGGTTAAAACCATGTAAAACAATCAAAATGATCGTTTAGGGTCCTGTAACTCCGGAATGGATCGACCAATCGAAAAAGTGGTCCCTGTACGGTTGAAGCCCAGGAAAATTTCTGGCTCAGATCATGTTTCAGATTTTAGGTAGGTGCAGTATTTTTTCTGAAACCGTGTCAGCCAAGAAGAAGAAGAACAACAACAACAAGTGAACAGTTTTCAAATTTACATGTGGCTCCCTACGTTTACTCTTGCACGGAATTGCGTAAAAGTTGGTGTAAAGTTTGGAAAAGTTGCTATCTACTATCTGGCCTAGTTTGGTCGAAATATATTGAATAGACAAGGAGAAATTAACAGTTTTAGTTTTGCTGGAGAGAAGACTTCAATCATATATATATATATACACGGCTATCGCTGTGTATGATTATTTGATATAACAATACATCATACAACTGCATTATATATTTTTTGATGAATACAGTAATTAGAAAATTTTTACAACAGAAGAGATTGTCCTCACATTTTATTTCCTCTCGGGCAATAAATAATGACTGTTCCCTATGAGCAATTTGTGTTACCACCAAAATAAAAGTACTGATTATTAAAGGCTGGCCTTTCCAATTAAAGTGTTGGATGAAGCCCTACAACAGATGATACATGACAAACTACGTGAAAGTTTGCAGCTTGTGCAAAGCTTGTCTTTTTAGGTGTTTGTATAAATTGTGGTGTCTACCTTCAACTACAGTACGTAAAACCTCGATTATCCGAACTCCGATTACCCAACACCCTGCTAATTCAAACTTCCAATCTTAGAAAATATTCAGATATGTGTCTTATTTTTTTTTAGAGACGGAACAAGCATTGACTTTGCTTTATTTATGTTCCTGGAGTCATTTAATGCAAAATTTGATTTTCAGTAGTTGTATACTAAGCATAGTTCACAAACACTAAAAATGTATCTTGGATGAGGCTAATCGAATTTTCAATTATCCAAACACCCTTCGGTCCCAATCAGTTCGGATAATGAAGGTTCTACTGCACTGAAAAAAAAATTGTCTACATCAAGAACTGTAATTTAGGCACCCACCACAAAAACGTTGTCCTCTTTTTTGCCTATACTGTCAACTTTCAGGTTAACACGATCCTTGGTTTAGACAAGTACATTAAAAGGAACACTTTTTAACACAGTATACAAATTTTGCAAACAGGCAAAAATGCCAAATTTACATTAACTTGCAGGCTCAGACTACACAAACAAGCCTCACTGTCAAGCAAGTACCAACACCTAAAGTAGTGAAAACCTACCCCGGTCCAAGGAGTTTTCACTGTATCCAGTGTCAGCCATGATGTCGTTATTGCAAGAAGTTATGTACTCCTATAGATAAGAGGGACAAGTTAGCATGTAGCAGTTATCAGGACATGGTTATTGGGAGACGTTATCAGTTATCTTCCAGCTTGTAAAAAAATGAAAAAAAAAAAACACATAGCCAAGGTCATCCTTTGATGCTTTTAATATTTTCATTCAAAACAAACATTAATAATTATGTGCATAGAGAGTTTATGACATAGAACTGCAAACACAGAAATGTAAAGCAAACGCTACTTGATTTCATAGATAATCTTCTTCTGGAAGTTAGCTCCAGCAGCGGTAAAAATTCTTCATCCATTTCGTAATCAATTTTAATCAATTGCATTGCTTAATATAAATAACGATTTTGGTCAAGATTCACTTCTTGACCAATAAAAATTTAACAATAAATAAACCCAGATTTAGGCCTACATCAATATTTGACCAAGTTCACATAACGTCTCGTTTCACAAAACATCACATTTATCAGTTAAATTGGAATTAACAGATTTCATTGTTAGTTTCAAGGCTGAAGAAGTCAGATGAAGAAGCAGCTACCATAAGACAAAAAAAAACATTTGTGAGGTCGACACCAAGGTGTGAAGTTCGTTTCACCTAATAATCTACATTGACAAGATTAAAGTTCCATAGGAATAAGGAGTAACAAACACTTAACTAATTCACTTAACATTCAACAATTCATAAGACTTGATTTTTTCAATATACCAAAAATTAAAACACTGATCGTTGTCTAACCTACAGCAACATCAGCGCCACCCCCAGATCTGTAGGTCAACTATTTCCTGACTGAGCTATCATGTGGTGACAGATGGCCATATCAAATTTTCCTTTTAAGGTGGATGCGTATTATTGACAAAAATTTCCAGACACACCATTAAAACAATATTAACATTATTTATTTACTTGCTAAAATAAAGGTACCGTATCCTATTTTTAAATTTTGATGTTAACCACACTATTTGGGCAATGTAACCATAAATGTTTTTCAAGTTTCTTGATAAAAGCTTTAGCCTGCTAAGTTTAAAAATGAACATATACTATAATACTCACTGATGAAGTCACGCTACAAACTGCAAGAAAACTGAATTATCTTGCCATGTAAAGTTTAAAACCAACAGAAAAATCTTTATATACACAATCACGAAATACAGATGGCAAATCTAAAGCAAAGTCGTGACGTCATAATGTGTTAGCCATTGACAAACGAAAAGTATGGACGTTTTGCCGTCTCTTAACTAGCCCGAGTCGTCGTGCATCGTCTAAGCCGTAATTTAATGGCTTGTTGACTAACTCTCAATCTACACCCCTTTCTTCTGCCACTGAGCAGAAGAAAAAAATGCGTAGTACCAAAGCACATAACGAGGAGTGACCTGGTGCCTCAGAGTCGAGTGGTCCCCGGCTGCAAGGCGAGCGTAGCAGATCGAACACCACGACCGACGAAGAATTGATGTCCGGGAAGTTGTGAAAAAATTGCAGACAACATAAGATCAACAATCACCGGGAATTATGTAACACAGATTGGAATAAAGGTGGGAATTTTTGGTAAAATTTTTCGGTTGAGTTAATGTGTGAACTATGTGTGTTACATGATAAAATAATGACCTAAAAAACTTTTGACCCCATTCTTTAACCCAAACTGGAACCAGAAGTTGAAACTAAAAGCAAACTTTAGACATTACAGTACAGTATATTTAGAAATGACAATATGTTGTTACTGCATTCGAGCATGCAGCTAAGTTTGCTACTGTTTGGAATCTACCTAAGCAAAATGTCTATAGGCTGACAATGTATTAAGTCACTAACACCATACACCATCGCATTCAGGATGAATTTTAAAAAGTAACTAACATACTC
This sequence comes from Lithobius niger, assembly GCA_023313725.1. Lineage (NCBI taxonomy): Eukaryota > Metazoa > Arthropoda > Chilopoda > Lithobiomorpha > Lithobiidae > Lithobius > Lithobius niger. The sequence continues at coordinate 13,091 of JAHWFP010186551.1, read as the reverse complement.
ATAGCGGCGCAAAGTAAACACCCCTTCACGCCTTCAATGTCTTCTAACGTAATCATGGTGTATCTATAGGTAAATGAGAATACTATTGGTCCGTAACTATCATACAGCACAATTCTTAAGAAATATCTTTATTAATAAAATCGAGTTGTCGCGTAGGATGGACGGCAACGAGACGGCCACAAGACGGCCGCACGTAATTGATAGAGCACATATCCGTTTTCATTGACGGATGAGCCCGCTCGCCCTCTTGCTGTCGAGTTGTCGCGTAGGATGGACGGCAACGAGACGGCCACAAAACGGCGGCCACAAGACGGCCGCAAGTAATTGATAGAGCACATATCCGTTTTCATTGTCGGTCGCTCGCCCTTTTTCTTTGCTACCGTCGGAAGAATGAGCCTGCTTGCCCTCTTGCTGATTGTTGAAGCTTCGTTTGTTTAATCCTCCCTTACAATGTCTCCAATGCCTATTTATTTATTTCCGGTGTACAAAGGCGTATTTATTATTTCACATGCACAAAGGCGTATTTATTTATTTCACATGTACAAACGCGTATTCCAACCAATTTTGCAGGAAAGAATCATATGTAATGTAAGTGTATGGACTCCGGAACAAGGGATACGCTGAATGAGGGAGTGAAGCAAACGAAAAACACCATTTCCTAGCCAGGGTATGCAAAAACACATAGACGGGATACATGCATTCCGTAACAAACACATGAGGAAGGAAATCGTCCCAGTGTTTTTAACAGTGCATCAAACACCCCCCGTGCGTAGCACGGGCTTCCGCTAGTTAATAATATGCTTCAGGTTTACAAGAGATTTTAGCGATTTGACGGTCTCGCCCTCCAGCAGTCGCGTGGCAGTCCAGTTCGCGTATTTTTTTTCGTAAACAGTTCAGCAAACTCCACTGCATAGTTCTCCAGGCAGCCCAACAGCGTAAAGAAAAAACCCGTTAAATCCGTTAAGTCACCTACCCGAACCCGACCTGACCTAACGTAACTACATCATCATCAGCAATGAAGTCAATTTACACATAATCACCACTGGTGGGTGCTAAATAACGAAGTTTCGTAGCGAGATCCGGCCCGCCTACCTGAATTGTTTACGAAAAAAATATCTGCCCAGTCCCTGGACGCCTTGCACATGCCATTCGGTATTCCAATCAATCTTAGCGTATTACGAACGGTTACACCTTTGGCAAATCTTTTCGTGGTCCCACCTGTCTGAATTACCTGACGTGTGCCTATCTGAGCACGTGCAATCATTGTTTGATATTGACGGGAGCAGTGACTATCTCAGTTTGTGGTTTGTCTATTAACACTACTGGAGGGGCTGTCACTACATCTGCTTGTGATGCATCACCAATGGCTTGGTCTTCAGCATCTAGGCCCCTAGACTTCTCCCACTGTTTCTTCTGCTTCGTCATGAAAGTCAAGGGTCTCGTAGTCTACAATACCATGAACTTGTTCAAGATCCACAAATGGTGTCTGCAATTCCATCGATTCAAGTGGCCCCATTACAATGTCTATCCATTGACCATCACTTCTTGTCTCAATGGCTTGACTTTCATCTGGAACCGGATATATTTCAGGTCGGTGAGATCCAGTTTCAAATCCGAGCGCCTTAGCGACTCCTCCCGCATCTCCACTTTTTCCAGCACCTTACATAGTTCAGGCACACACTTGGTAGCCCTTCCAGTTCATATCGTAACCAACTAGGTAGCATTTCTTTGCTTGCACATCAAGTTTGTTTTTTGATGGTTCGTTTGTACAACTACAGGCTTTACAACCTATTCTTCTGAATGCCGCGACACTGTTGGGTATTTACGTCCAGCATTAGACACGAGATTGGGTAGCCAGATGCCCGACACCCGTTTAGTGAGATACCAGCCCGTATGCACAATAGCAGACGAAAGTAGAAACACTACACTATACACTGGAACTAAAGAGCACCTCTGTGATGTTGAGTGGTGTAGAAGAGTCTTTACTCATGATTAAGCCCAAGTTTGTTCCATCCAGATAGCCATCACCTTGCAAACCTCACAGCGGACCTGGAAGTCAATAATACGGTTTACATGGGAGCGCGCGAGCATCCATCAGCTTTCTTCCGCCTTCCTCAAGGCTGTTGGTAGATGGCGTGCCCATGCCTCACAGGAACAAGCCAACCTGCACCCTACCCAGCTTGAAGCTTTGTGATCTCTCTAGAGTAATCCCAACATCACTATTTGTTACTGCGACAAAACTAACAACCGTAGTTCTAGACAACCGTTTATGATGCCAAAGTATTCGATCTCGGAAGAGATCAACAAAGCCGTACAACCCCATCGAATAGAATATGGGGCATTCTGTCAACAACTGGATCAGAGCCAAACTTGCGGGTTTTTTAAATAGTGGAAAGATTGACGAGAAGAGAAAGACAGAAGCTCTTTCCTCCAGCACACTCCATACTCCCCAATATCTTTGCACAAACCAAGACCCATAAGGGCACCATGAGGCTCTTCACTCAGCGAAACATGCCCCTATCAAGCCAAATAACTGGTTTTTGGCAACCCGGATTCGGAAGAACATTTGGGGAACCACACCCTTAAGAATATGCAACAGCTACTTGAAGCACTCCGCAAAATCCAACTTAGCAAGAATAACAGGCTAGTTTCGTAGGATATGGTAGCTCGCTTCCCGAGCCTCCCACATTCTCTCCTCCTACACATACTCGACGACTCAACTAAATGGTGCAGATGAAGGAGATAATCAGCTCGATCGTCAACTGGTCAAGTGTGTTCCTTCGTCTGTCTTTTGCATGTTTCAACATCATACATTCGAATAAGTTAAGGGTACCCCCTAAGGGGTATGATGTTGAAACCAAAAAAAAGATACCCTAAGTGGTACTCTTGTTCCCCCGTTCTAAGCACAGATGGTGATGCAGTACATGGACGAGAGGATCACTAACATTTGCTGAGATGCTTCTTTGGAAAAGGTTTGTTGATAACATCGTGTAGTAGCAGCACCGTTAAGCTATTCATAAAGTGCACAGGCATTGAATTCGTGGAACCCTGGGATCCAGTTTACCACCGAGGAGGAGACAGACATGAGCTTAGCTTTTCTGGATCTTAAGCCAACCCGAGGGAGGAGATTCATCACGTAAAAACCCTATCGGAGACCATCCCACAGTGGCAGAGCTATCCCCTTATCCCCTAAACTTTGTGCCACCCCCAACACCAACTGAGGGGAATTCTGTATAATGAGCTCAACAGATAGTTGACCATTCGTCACCCTAGGTGACAGCACAGAACTACCTGCAAGAAGCCAAGAAGAAATTTCACCTGCTCCTGTACCCTGCAAGACTGATGAATGTCACCACCAAGAAAGCCTGGAGCAGACCTAAGCAACTCCGATACAGTACAGCAACGAACTTGACAACCCCAAAGCTGTAGTCACCCACCTACTTGGCAGGAGTGATGATGTTTATCAGGTACTCAAGAAGGACAATGTCCAAATGTTTTCTGCGGAACCCCGCAAACCTCAAGACGATTCTAAGGGTACAAACTGAGCCATCCCAACTACCCCCCCCCCCCCTCTCCCACAACAAACTTCCGGATATTCCAGTATAATGTCTACCGTTCATCATCACTGTACGAACACCATTTACTGCTGCCTCTACCTTCGTATCATCGGAGATGAGCGTTCACCCATCTTCCAAACCTCATAACTTGAAAGTCACTCTGTCCCAACCATCAAAACCAAAGCTCAGGCACCTTAAGCCACTCGTTCTTGTTGTCCACAGTCTTTGGCATGGTCGTTGAGGACACTCGGAATCACATTTTTTAATAATTGTCGTTTCTCGGGCAAGCCTTCGCCTTTAGATGACGAGTTTCTTCGCGATTTTGACAGCATTCCCTTGAAAAGTAACCTTCTCGGTTGCATGCAAAACACTTTCACGAGTCTTATGCTTGCCTGAATGCTTTATTTTATTCGGTGACGCACCGCTTGCTGGCGTTTTACCATGTAAGATTCGTCATCAACCTACTTCTTGGGTCGACGGCAGTCTTCAAACAAGTACACTTCAACGTTGTTGCCGTTGTACTATTCATCATCTTAATAATGAACCCGTGTGCAAAAGCAAATAGTAAGAAAAAGAATGTGGGAGACTAAACAACATTAATAAAGCCACAAACTCATCTGTGAGTCCCGGACAGTCAATAACTTTAGCCATACGCACTAAACTTTGCAGGGCTATTCTCTCTAGGTATGTCCTTAAATCTAAAATGTTTTGGTAATTAACTAGGCTTTTCCTTAAAAGCAGAAAATTTTCCCATCTTTGAATTATCTCTTAGTTGACTCGGGTCTTCAATAAGAGCGAAAATGCATTGCAGATGCTGAGACATAGCGAGCATAAACGGGACAAAAAGCCAAATGGGTTCGAGAAGCGTTAACTAAATACAGATGCAAACCTATTTACGTTGCCTTTTGGACTTAAATGTCAGACTGCCTGAGCGAGGAATCAAACCCATGACCTTTGGAATCAAAAGTCGGAGTCCTACTGCCCATATCAGTACATGGCTGAGCGGTAGCACTCCAGCCTTTGATTCCAAAGGTGATGGGTTCAATTCCCCACTCAGGCAGTCTGACCATTTAAGTCCAAAAGGCAATGTAAATAGGTTTGCATCTGTAGTATTTAACATAGCGAGCACCACAGTTTACGTATAATTCGCGTGTTCATCTTCGTATTTAGACAGTTGAGAAGCAGCGGAAGCCGACTTCGAGGATGTGCTTGCCACATACTTCCATACGCCTTTTCGACTTAATAAGAGTAACTGAAATCGCCCAGTGGTCTTCCAATTTTTAAGACACTCCATGTTGAATACATGCGAATTGCCGATTTCCGTTACTCCCGCCATTCCAGGTTTGCTTGTTTATGCTGGGAATGTTGGTGATGCTTGACCTTGAAAATTTACTGCAAAATACCAATTTTAGCATTAAAATTTAAAATTTTTAAAATTTTCAACATTCTAGGCATTGTCAACATTCTAGCATTTTTTAGTCGCTAAGCACGGCGATCCAGCTCAGTTTTGCTTGCCGTGTCACTATCGTTGAAAAGGAAAAACAAGATGACGACTTTGAATACAAACTAACGCTCGTTAAACGCTAGTTTTAAACACGCTGAAATCACTTTTACCAGTAAAGGACCCATAACCTTTTGATGTGGGCAATACTCTGGGTTAACATTACACTAGACTACACTTGTAGCCAAGTTAGCCAGGCAGTATATTTACCTAACTAATGTTACGCAGTGGTGGTGGTGCAGCATCAGGAAGAGACGCACTCTGGAAAGCCAAGTGCCAGTTCGGGGTTATGACAGTAGCACAAGCGGAGGACCGATTTGTCAGTTCCATCAGTTTAGCCCTACCATAGATGCCTACACTAACCTAAATTACGGTAGCACATTTGACACCTGTCGCCTAAAATCACTGGATGCACAAGGGAAAGAGTTCAACCCGTGCTAGTGTTAAGGCATGCTGCTATTCTATTGTAAAGCTACTATCCTTTCAGCTTGGGCACGAACTGTAATGGTCATGCCATTACTCAATAAAGCCATGGACAACCAACCAACACTGTTGAACCTTGCAGCGTAAACCTCCCACAAAGATTCCAAATTTAGTTCACCAGTCATATTTTTATTCTTAGCAGTCATCTTTTTTTTTTTAATGTCATTCCACTACCTGCCAAATGAAACACTTGCAAAAGCCACAACATTTAAGATTAGCTGTTGAAAAAAAAAGCTTGCTTCTCTTTTTTATTTCAGCACCAGCCCACGTTTCAGTGGTTTCGATGAGGAGTGCATTGTTAAGGTCATCATGACTGACGGATGGCTGAGCTCAGTCTAGTTGCCTGAAGATGCTAATCTGGTGAAGACTCGAAAGGACACATCCCTGCCAGTATGTGCTGACCACGGTAAAGTGAGAGACTCCTTTAGCACGACGAGACCTATTCTGGCCTATTCTTTACATTGTCTCGGCCCCCTGCAGTGATCGAAGGTTTCCTGGATTAAATCCCCGGTATTACCCTCCCTTCCCTCGATTTCTAATTTTCATTCACCCTAAAAAATGTTGAAAAACCTGTGCTAGGCTATTTTATATTTTCTAAATTCGAAAAATTTGGAAAAAAAACAGTTCTTCTCACTTCACTGATAACGTTCATTTTTCAAAGATGGAATATTATTCAACTGATAAATTTTCAACAAACCAATGACGGATGTAGCCTAGAACCGTTCGTTTCGTGTTCTTCAGGCCACTATAAGGTATCATTGCTCAACTAAGCGATCAACGATACCTAATAGTGGCTTGAAGACGACAAACGGACAATTGTACATCTATCATTGGTTTGTCGAAAACTTACATTGCGTATATTGAATATCCCCACTGAAAAATGAGGTTGTTGGTGAAGCAAGACGAACCGTTTTTCTTCAAATTCCTCAAAAATACCTAGTTATGTTAACCCTTTAAGGACTGCGTGCGCGCTAAGAACTTATAACTGACTTGTAGAAAAAAAATCGTAGCTTCTCACCCAGTTGAGGTAAGGGAATGAAACCTGTGTCATTTTTATCCTTAATGATCTGGGTTTCATATCCCAGTTTAAATTTTACTGTAATTGGCTGGAAATTTTCGATATAACTTGTAGAAGACCTGTACACAATGATTATACAGCGGGCGCATTCGGGCGCACCCGTCCTTAAAGGGTTAAGAATTAGTGAGCCGGTTCACGTACAGAAGCAGTTTATTTACGATGACCTAGGCTAAGGGTCCAAAGTATATACAGGGTGATCCAAAAAAAAACTGACGACCCAACGTTTTCTACGTCCAACTTTTCCAGTTATCAACATAGCACCCCTCAGAACCAGAAGAGGACAGATCTTCCCTATTCATTAGCTTTGATTTCTGTCCTCTCCTGGTTCTGAGGGGTGCTAACTCGAAAAGTTTGACTTGGAAAACGTTGTGTCGTCAGTTTTTTGTGGACCACCCTGTATGTACGGTACTAGCCTACAAAAAAATTATAAGTCAGCTCATGATGGTTGTGTCCTCATGTACAAATTGCTTTTTAATAGCAAAAATTAAGAATCAGGAGTTAACAAAAAGGACTAACTGAGATTTTTTTGTTGTCACTGTGTAAAAAAAAACAGTTATTAAACTTATTTTAATATGTCAAGTAAAAATATGGATGTGCACTCAAGGTTAGTGGAGCGAATGATCAATATTTGCTCAGCTGGAAGGACACAGCCAGGAAAAAGTAGAAAAACACAGTTTTTTTTTCAAAAGGAAGGAAAAGAAAACTGAAAACTAAAATCCTAAGGAAGACGGGGAAGCCTTAGGAAACATTTGCCTCGTTTATAGCTGATTTTCAAAGTACATCCAGAGAAAAAGGACAAAGCATCCAGCAGGCTTCATACAGAAACATTCATTTAAAAATCATGGAACTTTCCAGAAGTTTTCAAGGAGACGAGATCGAAATACAAGAACATTTTGCAGTCATGACAAATTGAACTATTCATAAATATTCCTAAAAAAAATATGGCCTAGTAAATTAATAAATAAAGGACAAGGTTTTTTCAATGAACTTTTTAAAATTCTAAATACAGTAATTTGCATGCAAATGCAAGTAACTGAATTATATAAGTTTATCACTTCAGGGGTGTGTGCAAGGGTGGACATCATTTTCACAAGTTAAATGCTTTTAATTTTCATGTTTTTCACACGTCACATTTTTTTACACGTCAAACCTGAATTTTTCCACATTTTTCACTTAGACAACTTTTTTTGCAGCATGAATTAGTTTTAGCTTCGTGCCCATCTCACGTACCGCGAGATTAGGCGAGCTTGACCGGCACACCACACCTTGGACTGAGTGATGCGCCGGTTAAATTTGGTAACCCATGGCCACCGGCTCCAGCATGCAATGTGCTGCCGACTCACTGCCAAAGAAAGAGGCGAAATTACAGACAGGATGTTTGAAAGCAAAAGAAGAAGCAAAGTTTCTGTATTATTTTTTTCCCCATTGTTGCACACGTTTATTAAATTTTTCACATTTTATCACATATTTTTTGCGCATGTAAAATTCTTCACATTTTCACACACGCTACACCCTTGCCAGGTGTACTGTGAGAATTTGTTGTGTAGCCCAACTATATAGTGCAAATTCAGGAATAGTTTCCCAATTTTAGTACCCGTAAGACATCAGTCTTACTTTAAGAAAATGTAGAAAAATATCAGGAGTTTTCACACACTTTTCCAGGATTGGATTCTATTTTTATTTTCCACGACTTTTTCAAGTTTTCAAGGAACCGTACTAACCCTGACCCGACACTTCTTTAAACGAGAACTAACTATCATGCTGACTTGGTAGGCCTGAAAAAAATATTCTTAGTTTTTCACTCTCTCGTCGTCATAAAGCTAGGTTTTGCAAATGTGCACAAACCGAAAAAATAAAGGTATTTTATTTTGGTTTGGTTTTTTTTACCATCTATTAGTTATTCAGTTCAGTTACGGTTCGCAAATCCTACCGGTTTTTACCATTTTTCGGTTATGGTTTGGTCACTTTCAATTCCCTAATTTAGCTGCTACTGCGCTATACACCAGAGTCCAATTGGGCAGGAAAGGCCATTTGGAGTAATGCCACGTGCAGAACCTTCACCAATGTCGGTCGCCAAGCGCCAAATGGCGAGGAAAATTCAGCAGTTGGCGAGGAAAATTCAGCAGTTGGCGACTTGGTTTTTAGAGCTACTAGCCAAAATGGCGATACCCCCGATGCTTAAATTGTCACATATCGGGAACCGTTATTGGCTAGAAACAAGCGGTCTGCGGCGTTGCATGCAGAATTACATGGGCTCTCCAACCAAGTGTGCAATACTATTGCTAGCCACTTAGCTGATTGGAGAGTTAGATTAATGCAAAAAATATTTAAGCATTTTAAAAGTTGCAGCACAACTACTAAAATTGTTTCCTACTTGGCGAGGAGGTAATGGACAAGGGCGAGTGCATTTTGATGTCGACCGGTCAAGTAGCGAGAGCCACACAATTCACATTCGTGATGGTTGCACGAGCACCATCAGTTTGTACTAGTAGCGGCATAGCTTACCTAAGCTAGGGGGTATGGAAGAGTGGTGTTAACCTCCACGGTCTCCAACTGCGGCCAGAGTTATACTAGCAACCGGATAGTTTGATTTTTAACAGTAACGCACAGAGCATTTGTGGTTCTTTTGGCTTCGCACAGAGCATTTACGGCACTTTCAGCTTATCTGGATTCTCCGTTACATTTAATATTCTCCATTTTATTTAATAGAAGTTTCTGCTATTTTGCTTGCTGAAACAGTATTCGTTTCGCCCTTGTCCGTTACATTTACAGAACTTCATGACATAAATTACACCAACCCTATATATTCTTGATTACACACATAGACATAGTGAGGTGAAAGCTACAGGTACAGTAGTCACCTCCAAAGGATTAACCATTCACCCTAACTTTTGACAAACACAGACAACGTTGGCACGTCAAAACAAAATCATTTTTTTTTCAGTTTGGCCTCTGCGATTATACCCCCACCTCGTCCCCAACCAGACATTTATCAACACACTTCACTGACCGTACAGTTACCGTGTAAAAATCACCAGCTGTTTATCGATTCCACTAGTACAACGTTGTTTTTGTGAAACTTCACTAATATTCAGCTAGAAGATATGCTGAACTTTATTCACACTGAAAAATATCTCGAACTTACATGTTTTACATCTGATCGCCCCAGAGTGACCTCGACATTATACTTTTAGGTCAGGGTCGTTCACACAGCTTCTCAAGAGTTGGCCAAAAAAAAAAAAAGTTTGCATTGACTGAATCACAGTTGTTGGATGCAGGAGGACATTTTTAAGCCTAGCAAAGAAAACAAGGTGTAGGGAGAAATTGGTTAGTCACAGAGGAAAACCAAGCACAAAGATATTAGTTGAACAATTCACATTGACCAAAAATTAGATCGTAATTAAATATAAAGAACTGTCATGCAGATCAACAGCCAAATACGTTAAACCCAACGAGAAACGAGACACAGCATTGCCTACCATCCTTAAGCCCATCATCACATGAAACCCGGATGAAAAGAGAAACGAAGCTGTGCGATGAAAGAACAGCAACAATCCCCGTGCACGGCTCAGTCACCTCTATTCGTAAAGTCTGGATATGGCTAAAAGGGAAATTTGCTCCCTTATAATTCCGGCCCTGTTCCTTCCCCCATCACTTTACAGTAGTAAACACAAAACGAACGATTGAGATCCATAACATAAATGATTTTACATAAGCTAAGCAATAATTTTCTTTTTTGCTTTTAGGTACATGTCATTGTTTATGGCCAGTGGGAGGGAGGGCGTTGGGGGGAAGAAGAAAATGAAAATGTAACCACCAAATTTTCGATTATCCCCTACCCTTCGAGATCCTGAAAAAAAATCTTGACTTCCCCCCACTAAAGATCCCAAAGCAATATGACTCCCCCCTCCCCCCCCCAAAAAAAAAATTGCGCTCTTCGTATGCCCATTGAGACTGTCTGCACTCTGCAGATGATTTCCTGTAGCCAAGATAGTGCTGCAGCTAAATTAAAGGCGCCTGGAAAAATTGAAAATTTGAAAATCGACCTATGTAACTCAGGTCGCAAAGAAACATGGTATTGCATGTACTAATTTGCATAGATCGTGCCGGATGTCGCGTCATAATCTCCTGATCTAGCTTAAATTATTTTTGTGCAGTTGCCTGCATAGCATCACAGTACGCTTCAGATAGTAAACCTTACAACCACACAAACCATGCTCTCCAAGGTTGGTTAGTGAGGGCATGAGGCAGGGCCGGGCCAAGGCCAGCAAATCTGGAGGGGCAAAGCGTAATTTGACGCCCCCTGTCAGGTTAGCGCCCCTTCCCCCAACCAACAACGTACACTCTTCAAAAAAATATATAAATTATTTGGATGGGTGCTAGACAATTCGTACCTAAAAACACGGTCCTAGAAAATTCAGTCCCAGCAAAAAAATCTGTTCCCAAGAGTAAAAAAAAACCAGAAACAATTTTGTTCAAAGTTAAAAATAAATGCCAATTGTTGACCAACTATGAGAGTATAGTCCAAGTTACGTTATTTTAATCTTAATCTTAGAATAATTCTCGGTGACATATTGGTGCAATACAGATTTAAGAGCATACCCAGAGTTTAACTATTCATATTTACTGGCAGTGGGTTTTCAGCAGTTCTGTCTGGCGTGGCTTTAGGATATTTACCGTTCCAGTGCGAAATGCAGCCCCGCCCCCTTCCTTTCCCCTACAGTTCTTACACGTGGCAGGTGTGCAAGCGACAAGAAAATAAAAATTGGTTTTAGCACCGGTGCACACGTGCAATTTTTGGACGCGGGGCGACTCAACCAATCAATGCACACGTGCGTTTTATTAACACGCGTAGACACTGCGGTGCTGCTTCGGTGACGTATGTGTGCGTTCGGTTCCCTAACCTCGTGTACAAAACATTATAGTTTGAAACCAATGAGACGATATTGCTCTTTTCGCCTACCTCGTGATTTAAAACCAATGCGACGAATTTTGGTACATTGATGTACTAATTTAAGACGTACCAGGGAAAAATGTTATACATCCTTTTCAGATTAACTGAAAAATTCGGTTAAGTTCTTTAATTAATTTCCAATGAGTCTTCAATCATTTCTGTAGCAACATTCCATATTTCAGGATAATTCTTTACTCCCCCAATAAACAATCCCATGTCTATTTCTTCGAAATCGGACGCCATTTTCGGTAACGCTTTTGCGGTAAACGGCGGATGTGTGCACCGCTCAAGTCTCAAGTCACCCAAGGTACTCAGAGACGCAATTACGTTTTTTTAACGCTGCGGTACCGCTGCGTTGACGGGGGCAATTGCGGTGCAAAACGACCGCACGAGCGGCGGGCGGTAACACAACGTCGACGCTGGTACGTGTGCAGTACCCAACAGATGTCACGTAAACCAAACCGCAAATACGGTACCGCAGCGTCGACTAGCGAATGCGGTACCGCACGTGTGCACAGGCACTTATAGTACTTCATGGAGCAAAACCTTGTTTGCATTTATATAGCGAGTTCATTTTTTTTTATTGCGAGACGGGATCTTCGTACGAGTCATATTTAAAATGCAACCGAATAATTGTCGCACTATTTGTATAATTTTGGAGCCGAATTGTCATGGATCCATTTGGATGGCTTCACAGCATGAACTGAAAAAGCGTCGCATTTTCGACTCGCTGCCCCCCTCCCCCAACCTCGAATCCTACCCTATCCGTAAGACGCAGACCAATTTTATCATGTATATTAGTCTTATGAACGTAAACTACAACCAAATTTGTATACCAATGAAATATTGTTTTTTTTTTTTATCTTTTGTCAGTCACTTGCAGTTGTAATTCACGACAAACATTGCAGAGATGAAGCCTTTTTAGTCAGGTATGGTAATGAATAAAGAAATATGTTCGATATTAATTACACCGATGATATTATTTTGCTAAAATAGTCAACCCCGAAAAAATAACAATTTGCCCCAGTTTGATGGGGGCGAGTAATTTTTAAGAATAACCATTGATGCCGTAATTGAAGCAGAGGCGGTAACATGAGAACCAACAGGTCAAATCACTAAATTTCCATAAAAACACGAGGCCCTAACTACACAAACTATTATAACAGAAATCTAGGGATTAAAACATGAACATGGTATTTGGGAACAATACAACTGTTTTAAGGTCATAAATGCCTTGAGTAAAATTATGTATGCAATCCTAGACGAAGCGCACAGTTCAGAGAAAATTTATAAACTATTAAATACACGGTACCTTCTTTTTTTTTTTTTACAAAATTTTCTTTAGATGCTCTGGCATCTTTTTGTGTTCTGCACGTAATTTTTTCTTGTGTCGGCCCTGCGCCCCAAATCCTTTTGCTACGCATGTCAGCGGAAAATCCGCCAGTCAAATGCTGCCCACCCCAACTTGCCCATGTTTTTTACTAATCGCTTCCTCCATACCGAGGGTTATCAGTCACG
>JAHWFP010186549.1:15299-37629 GCA_023313725.1 Lithobius niger | reverse complement strand
AAGGGCGTCTTACTGAAACTAATGTTATTGTACTTAGGCCCAAACGCGAAATTTTTGTTGACTTATTGCACTTGCTAAATTTTTTTGCAAGTGGAATCTTTTCGTTTTATACATCGCAGTATAAGGGATTGTATAAAACAACTTTTTTTTCATGCCTAAGAAATCCGCTCTCAAACCACTGCCTTGACCAGAAATGCCGTTGTTTTTCCCTCCATTTTAATCTAGTGCCCCTTGTAGCCATCTCTCCAGATTAAATAAATACAGATGCAAATGTCATTCCCTTTTGGACTTATATGTCAGATTGTCTGAGCTGTGAATCGCACCCACGACCTTTCAAACCAAAGGTGGAGGTCCTACCACTGAGTCATACTGACATGGCCTCCGTATGGCTCAGCGGTAGGTTCTCGGCCTTTGATTTCAAAGGTGTTGTGTTCGATTCCCAGGTCAGGCAGTCTGTCATATAAGTCCAAAAGGCAAGTAAATAGGTTTGCGTCTGTATTTTTATAACTCTTGTTGAGCCTTTGGCTTTCCGTCCTTATTTCTCCATATGCTAGCTTGTTGCCAATATGGTATTATTATTGCCGCTCTATAGTTTTTTATAAACCGAGAGCAGATTGATTGTCTGATTGACTGATTGACCATTTCTGCGTTGATGTTTTATATCACTTTGTGCTGCTTGAAACAATATGAAACAGGAATAAACTAGCGCGAATGCCACTTGTGATCTTGGGTCATCCAAATGAAAGGCTTGCAATGCGCCAAGTTTTAAAGTTGTGTTTTACGTTTGGTGAGTGAGGACTTGTCTCTCTTTTGATGCCACAGACGTTCAATGGACGAATCTTGGCGGTATTTTTGCTTTCAATTTATTGTTTTGAGTTTAGATGATAAATTATGCTGAGCAAAATTTACCGTGGTTCGACATCAGTTGAATCTTTGGTAAAAACCATGGTTTTAAACCGAGATTACCATGGGGTAATATCATGCTGGTCATTAAAGAAGAAAACAGTATGCATTTCTATCGAAATATTATTAAAAAAATTGTTACAATATCGTTCGTTTGAATTACATTTAATCAGTTTACACTTCATGTTTATAACTCTGACGGTGACGTTTTGTTGAACCACTGCAGAAGTGTGCTATACTCTACAGTCTAGATGTTAGTCTGGTGTATAACACAATATTATTTGTGATACCTTCCTGACGTTACGAAAATCAGAACCTCCGCGATTTATGACTGAGTTTTAGCAGTCACAAATAGTTTTATTAATCGATAGCAGAATGGTTATCTGATTACTGATTGTTCATTTCTACATTGATGTTTTGTTATTTCGCTTCGTGTTGCTTGACGCAAATAATGAAACAGCAATGAACTAGCGTGTATGCTGCTTGTGATCTTGCAATGTGCGAAGTTTTAAAGTTGCGTAATATGTTTGTTGAAAATTTGGTTAGTTTATGTTATCACAGTCGGTCTATGGCTGAAACTTACGGTTTTTGGCTTATAGTTTATTATTTATTTATCACAACGTTTGGTGGCTGTGCCTAAAATGTGATTTATTTTTTATTTACAATGTTCTGTATTCTGATTTTTGGTTGTAATCTTGGTGAGTTATAATTCTGAACTTTAAAACATTCTTGGTCTTGAATTTTGTGTAGATTCCAGTTGTTTTGGTAACTGATGAAATTTCATGATTTAGTGGTTATTCGATTTTGTAAGTCGATTGCTTACAAACTACGAATAATTAATTACGCGTAGAAAGGAGTCACGTATTAATTCTACAGATAATGAACATTTCAGAAAAATAATTCTCATGTTGTTTGTTGATGGATCTGGTGAAATGTGTTAATTTTGCAGTTACAATGCAATTTATATTTAGCACGGTGGAGTTCTGCGAGCCAGATATATGCCGATAAGTTTTTGGTTGCCAAGTATTGTGTAAACGTTAGACTTGGTTATTTTCAGCAATGTTTAGACATAAATTATTTTTGTAAAAGATATTGTGGCATCAATATCACCGAAATGGTATGGAGGCCAAGCAGGGCTTGTATAGCATCGAGTGTAGACTATAGCCATTGGTCCACTGATGGAGTACAATTGGTATGGCACTAGTCTCGTAAACGGAAGTTACTAGGTTCGAATACCATTCTTGACATTCTTTCTTTCTCAGAATTTAATTTGAATTCTTACTAGGCCAGCCTTTATAATTCGTTACATTTTATATTGTGATTTACATTTCTTCGTAGATCATTCTTTTCTGCACTTAGCCGATATGGATTCTTCACCATTCACGCATTCGACAGGAAATGTTCTTGCACACCGAATTCGAAGAATTGTTCATTCTATCAAGAAAGATGAAGAATGGCACAAAGATCTTCCTTTGGCTGGTATGTCGCATTTGACCAATGAACAGAATCCAAAAGCTTTAAGAATATTCTGGGGAACATTGATGCTTACCTGCCTTGTTGTATTCATCTACCAAACATGCACCAAGATAACATATTTTCTCTACGAACCAGTAGCCGTTGATGTTTCTGTAGAAGCACTCAGACGTGACCATTTGCCGGCTGTTGGCATTTGTTCAACGGAAACTGAAGGAATGATAGAATACAAACAGAAATGCGGTTTTAACAGTACGGACTTCAGCTCAATATCTACGTACAGTTTTTCAGAGTGTGATATTGCCAGTCGAGATTACGAAAAATTGTGGAACGCACTAGATTCAAGAGAAGTGTTTAGTTTGTTTGCCATGAAAAACGTAAGTACTAGGGGAAGATTTTGTTATGAGGTAAAACCATTAATGTAAAACAGTGTTGATTTGCGATCTTACAAGGGTGTATTTATATATTTTAAACCCAATATTTGTACTGTTACTTACTTTACTTTAAACTGCACATTTTTTTTGACAAATTATGTTAACTACGGCAGGTATCGAACTAATTACAGAAAAAAGAAAGAATATAATAGTTGGACGAAAGTAGGAATAATACACTACTAGCCAGCTAGGATTCAATTTGTTCACTCCTGAAGTAGGTGCAAAATACGATATGGCACGGACACCCCCCCCCCCAAAAAAAAACCCCGCTTTCCGCGCATGGGATTTGCGCAAAAATGGACCCTTAAAAACAAAAATAAAGCTTTCCGCGCGCGATTTTTCGTCAATCTGGAGGAGGGAGGCCCACTTCCCGCACGCGCGTTTTCGTCGATCTGGAAGAGGGGGGGCCCGCTTCCCACGCGTGGGTTTTCGTCGATCTGGAGGGGTTTTCGTCGAAAGTGCTTTTTGCTGGCTTTTTTTTCTGTTTTCACCGAGGGTCAGAAAGAGCAATAAGCTGCATTCTGCCATATGTAAGCCTTAAAAACAAAATTGCTTCCCGGCGCGTGGGATTTCGTCAATCTGGAGGGGCGTGGGAAAGTGGTTTTTGCTGACTTGTTTCGTTTTTATTGATCTGGAGGAGGGTGGAAAAGTGCTTTTTTCCTACTTTTATTCCGTTTTCGTCAATCTGGACAGGGGGACTTCCCGCTTCCCACGTGCTGGAAATTCATCGATCTGGATGACGGGGGCCCGCTTCTCGCACGGGGGATTTCATCCATCTGGAGGAGGGTGGGAAATACTGTTATCCTACTTTTTTCGTTTTTGTCAATCTGGAGGAATGTAGGAAAGTGCATTTTTTCCCTACCTTCTGTAACGTACACAAACAGACCCTAAAAAAATCGCTTTCCCCTTCCCGCGCGCTGGGTCGTAGGACCGGGTATACTATTTAGCACCCCCTAGCACCGAATATACTATTTAGCACCCTCTAGGACCGGGTATACTATTTAGCACCCCCTATGACCGGGTATACTGTTTAGCACCCCCTGGGGCCGGGGTAAACTATTTAGCAACCCATCGGACCGGGTACAATATTTAGAACCCCTAGGACCGGGTATACTATTTAGCACCCTCTAGGACCGGGTATAATATTTAGAACCCCCTAGGACCACTAATCAACACTAATTTGATGCATAAAATGACCTTCGTAAAAAAATTTCAAGGTGTAACCTAGCCAAACGTTAATTTTGGGGTTCGAATTTGTTTTTCTTCCCAATTTAAAAAAAGCAATATCATGGATATTTGTTCAGTTATTCTCTCCGGCAAAGACTCTGATTTGAGAATTAATCTAAACACTCCAATTCATTTAGACTCTGAAAAAAATTATGAATTGTCACTGATTAATTTAAACACGTACAACAGCATCCACAACATCACCTCGAAAAATAACGAAATTCAGTACACGACCGATGCTGGTGCCACCTAACAGAAAGTGTTAGTCACCCCGGGATTTACGAAATCGAAGATTTGAATAATTTATCAAGTTGTCGATAGATTCGAATGGTCACAACGAAGATGCCATTACGATTCTTCCGAATCTAAACACTTTAAGAACCAACTTGACAATTACCGATCCAGTCTTGGGGTTTGACTTAGGCATCTACGTGAGAAGTCGAGAGAGTCAAAATACCGTCGACATTATGAGCATCAATACAATTTTCGTACACATTGATCTCATAGGCAATTCGTACCTAAGCAATGACACTCAGCCCCCCTGAGTTACACTTCATACTCCTTTTATCTGAATTCCCTACCCGGTTTCAAAATCATAGAGTCATCTCATAATCTATGTACCTCCTGGTGACTACAAAATTATTCAGAAATATAAGAGTTTGGCTCACGTCTCAGACCAACGAGCCGTTGGATTTAAATCGTGAGACACTTACGGTGCGTCTTCATTTGAGATCTAAATAAAAAAAGGATAAAATGCTTGTGTTTGGAAAAAAAGGCAAAGGACTCTTTCTTAATTTTAACTCAAATAATAAAAAAACAAACGGTTTGACGCCAAGAAATAAAGCTTTCATCAAATTTATAACAACTCCCAGGAAATGAGCGTAGTTGAAGATTACTTAAAAATCAACGAACATTTGGTGTACGATTCATTGGTCGAGTCTTACACATACCACGAATACAATCCTATTGTTGGCACCAATCTAAAAAATGTAAATTCAGAAATCCGCATACACATAGAAAACCAAGATTTATTTCTGTACGTTGCCAACAGTTACCTCTTGATTAAAGGGAGGTTACTGAAGGACGATGATTCGTCTTACACGGATGCTGACATAGCTAGTCTTATTAATAATGCTCCCATGTTCCTGTTGTCTAATATCAAATACCATCTCTGTGATAAACAAGTCGACGTGTTAAATTATCTGGTGAACGGTACTCTGATGAAGGGACTTCTCACTTACGGCTCGCGGAGCAACCGGCCAGCAGTGGCCGCTGGACAGCGCGGCTTTAGCCGCTGCCGAACTAACAGACAACTTGGGATACAAACAGTGGCAGGCGTCCATCAACATTGAAACAACTCCTAAGGGAAGCTTTACATTAGCCATCCCTCTGAAACACGTCATTTGATTTTTCGAAAATTACGATAGGCTAATCTACGGAACTAAACACGTGCTCACACTCATGCAAGCGAGTGACACTAACAGAACCTTCAAAGCTGCAGCACCGGCCAATAACAAAGTCGTTCTAAATAGCATCAGCTGGCTCGTTCCACATGTCACTGCCTCGGACGAGCAGAAACTAAAACTCTTCAATCTCATCAACCAGGGAGCGACTGTGGATTTAGGATTTAGGCACTGGCATTACGATAGCTGCGTGCTCCCTCAAAATACCAGCTTCACTTGGCGCGTGCTGACTACTTCCGCAGTCGAAAAACCTAGGTGGATAGTTTTAGCTTTTCAAACTAACAGGCAGGACTCCTTATTAAAAAATCCTGGTGTGTTTGACCACTGTAGTCTGAAAGATGCTCACGTGACTCTAAATTCCAAAAGATATCAGTTTCTTTAAATAAATACTAATTTTGCCACTGGAGAGTACGTTGGTCTGTACAGAATAGCGCAGCAATTTAGGCAGCTTTGCTATGATACCAACGATTTGAGTTTTGACTTGCTTCAGTTCAAGAAAGCCTATCCTCTCGTAGTGTTGGATTGCTCCAAACAGTCCGATAGGCTTCAATCGGGAATCGTAGGTGTACAAGTCAAACTGAAGTTTAGAGCCGGCTAACACTACTTGTCACGCTCTGCTCATTGGCGACAGGAAAATGAATCTAAAGTTGCTTAGAGGCAAAGTCGAAGTTGTTTACTAAATAATAATAATTATAATAAAGATGTGGCGCTCAAAACAAAATCGCGAAAAAAGAAAGGCGGCTGTTTGCCGTTGGCATTGCTAGGACCAATTTTAGCTAGGATCGGAGGGTTGGTGGAAGGGACAGCGGGGGTGGTATCTGCCGTAAAAAAAGCACAAAACCATGCAAAAATTCTGGCTGAACTCGTGCGGCATCACAAGCAAGTAGAAGGTTTGGTTAAAAAAAATTAAGCAAAAAAAGAATAAAAAAAAATTGCTCCGTGGCAGAGGTCTTTATATAAGATCACCCAAGGTTTAATCGACTTTATTAAACCTTTGACAAAGTTTGGTTTAAATGGATTGGCCAGAGTAATGAAAATTCCAAAATTCAGAGGTACTTTCAGTAAAGACACGCTTCCCTAAAACTTTGGCCTACTGGTGAAAACGAAATAGTAAACTTGGAAGATTTCGAAGATGGAGACGTAAGTCATTGGGTCGCCTATTCCACCGTTTCGGAACAACCTTATTATTTCGATAGTTTTGGCAACGTAAGTCCTCCCCGGTCTGTAGCAAACTACTTGGGACCGGGAATAAAATACAATTATGAACGCGTACAAAACTTTGAGCAGATTTGGTGCGGTCACTTTTCCTTATTTTTCCTAAGTGCCTTCTCTAAGGCTCGTAATTACGAAGCTGTTTTAGATAGGATGAGACGAGTCATGTATTAACAAGTTACGTGCAAACCTAACTGGTAATAAACGTCTTCTGGGTGAAACTCTTAGAATGCCTCTACTGCGGTGGGCAAATTTTTTTCTATTACGTGAGGATTTTCGAAAATGGTAACTGTCGAATGTTCTCCCTTTACTTTCATAATGTAAAGGGCTCTCGTTCCTATTTTACATTTAGCAATTAGTGCAACGCTCGGATCGCTGCAGTAGAAAATTGCTTTATGAATTAAACCTGAACTCGTACACATGAAGCTCGAGAGAGGACCGGAATTAACGAACCAGTCACTCGTTTTCTCCAAAGGGCTTTTCATGCTGAAACTGATAATCATGAAACTGTTATCATGCACAAATTTCTTCGTAGCCGCGTTACTTGGTAAAGTAGGTTCGCTTAGATTTCTAATCGGTTTGTTCGTGGCATTAAAGTATTCTTTTTGCTCATCTTGTAACAAGCAATTGCTGTCAACAAATACCTTAGTAACAGTATCGCTCGGTAAGGTAGATTCACCTAAATTTCTAATTGGCTTATGCATTGCGTTGAAGTATACTTTTTGGTCGTCTTGTAATAAACAATTCCTATCGACGTACACTTTTGATGCTGCGTCATCAGCGTGCCAGGGGAAAGCTACGTCCTTAATTTGCTTTTTCCTCGCGTAGAAATTCCCGTCAGCATCATCTATGTACAACGTATTTTTTTCCATACTATTAATGGTGGAAGCCAACTCTTCGGAGAGAAGAGTAATGGCAGGAGGCAAGTCGGTTTTAAGTTTCTGAACGTCCGTTCCCAGAGTGCCGATCTGAGAATAATTTACTGCATCTTCAGGTTTGATAGCAGTTCCTACTTTAGTTACACGCTTGCTTTGCAGGTCGTAGTTGTTTTCGGGGATTAAAACGTATCCTAGTCCCGGCTGTCCTCTCGGTCTGACTCCCATCACTTCACCCACTTCCCCCCTCGTCCTTTTCAATGCTTGTCCAAATTTATTGACTGACATCTTTTTTTGATAACGAGACATTTTTCAAAATACACCCAGCCGTCGATGAGGCTTTATTTTCAATATTATAATAAAAGAAAAAAATCAAAAATAAATAACAACCTCAAAATGTCTCAACTACCCTGGCAAACAAATCTTTCCAATCTCATGCAAAAAATGTGTGAGATGTAATCTCGACACACGGAAGATTTTTATGCATTATTTTCCCCATTTCTCTGCGAACTCCTTTTATAATGTATACTTAGCTTATCGGCCGACACTTGTATTGTTGTAGGCCCAACGTTATTGTTGTTGCGCGCAACCATTGTTGTAACTGTTGTCTAAGTACGCCATGTTACCCCCGACCTTTGCTGCTTCTTCTTCCTGCGATCGAGTCAGGAGGGTCAAGCCCTAGCCTTTTTTTCCGTTTTTGCATTTGGCCTTGTTTCGGCCAGTGTTAAGGGGAATGTTTTGCCCCATTCGGTAAAAGTAAAGATCGGCTTGTGAAGTATCATAAAAGTGTAATAACCGATTGCCTGGAGAGGACGGAGATCGTCGGGGGATGAGCAGATAAGTAGCAATCTGTATCGTTGCCGACGTGATCTCTTGTGTACAAAGCCAACTCATAGAAGCGCTGTACTAGCCTAATTGTTGCGGCCGTTTAGTTCGCCGCCTTGTCGTATGGTGGCGAATGCTAGAAGACGAATCGAACAGACTAGGCACGAATCGAACACAAAATAAGGAGACAGAATAAGGAGACAGAATAAGGGGACAGAATAAGGGGACAGAATGGGTTAGTCCACAATCAGTACGAGGGAGATATCATAATACCCTGAATGCTTTCGATGTCAGCGGCGGTAGATTTTAACGTTGAAACTCTGCAGGTGTTTGCAAAATACTGCATTTTTAACGTTGTTATTTTAAATACGGGATGTTTGAGGTTATTTAAAGGCTGTAAAATGTCGTCAGAGTAACAGAATTTAAAATTATGGGTAAAAAATAGAAACCACAACTGTATAAATTCTATGAATCTTTTGTTGTAATAATTTAATTTTCACTGCAGTAAACGAATGGTATCAAGAATTGACGGAGGTTTATTCTTGATGATAACCACTGACAAAATTAAAATTTAACGGTGTATTATGCTGCCGAGAGGTTACATAATAGATTTGAATAGATTTACGAATATTTGTATACTAGAGAAGTGACATTCTAGTAACAAAATTGAAAATTAAAAACTGTCTTGGTGGCAGGAAGCAGCAGTGAAAGCCAACGTACCACTATCTAGACAAAAAAATAATAAATTGTTCCGAATACCCATGATTAATTTCCGGCAACATGACGATACCTGAATTTTTTTTTCATTTAGGCTAGGTGGTCGCACAATAGCTCTAGGGCCGTGCCTACAATTTTTTTTCTTGGGGGAGGGGGAACTGGCAAATGTACGCTTCTTCCCCCCCCCCCCACCACCACCACAACGAAGAAACCAATCAAACTCTTAAACTAACAACACAAAAAAAAAAGCAAATCAGATTATTAAAAAAAATGAACTTAGGTTTTTACGCTCTCCAGTCTTTCGGTGGGGGGGGGGAGGCGAGAGAGGAGGTCAATTCCATCCCCCCCCCCCCCCAATGCGTGGCCCCCTGAATAATTGGCAGAGGCTGTGTGGAGAGTTTGTTTTTATTAGATGTTGAATGTTGAACCGGTACGATTATGACAGTTTGTTCATTAGGCCTAGCAGTTCGTTACGTAACAAACCGTATTTTATCCCTCTCACTTGTAATTTATCCCTTTTTTACCCCTTCCTTCCACCTTGCAACATTTCGTACCGCGACAGACACTCTGCCTATTCATCCCCACCCTCCTCACCTGCCAGCAATACGTAATTTATGGAAGCTCCCTTTTTGCTTTTCTAAATACGAACATGCATTATCACGTAAATAATTCCTTGTTCTTTCAATCATGCTCAAACGTACGAAGGCAGTGTTTAAATTTAGATTCATTACGTTTTCTCTTCTTACAAACCTGCTTCAAACACTTCGTTACTCTGCTTTATCACCAGTATCTAGTGCCGCTTTCTGTCGGTAGACGGCGAACCTACGGAGACGGCTAAAGTGTCCCTCGTTCAATGTTCCCATGGCGAGGCCTGGTGTAATCTAGTTAGGCAATGTCTGTATTTATCGTAGCAGTTATGACTGTATTCTGGGCTTATCGCCATCTTGGCTTGTGAGTTAATGGAACATGACGTAACTTATGTCGAGTGTTTTTACCTGGAGTTTGATAACTGTAGCCCTTGAGACTCTTAACTACAATTGTGATGATCTATGCAAATAAAACCCCACAATAGTGATCGTCACTGGGGGCTTTGTGTATCTCTCCATGTAGGACATTAACTAAGGGCAACGACCCACGTTTGTACCCCAACTCTGCTGAGGAACGATGTTAGGTGTTAGAGAGTGGGCCGGGTTACCTAATTCTTTGATGTTGAAATTGTCGTCGTGCTTTCTTTTACCCCGCAACATAGCACATGGGTTTATACCAATTAGGTTAGGACTGTGTCTCCGGCACTCTGTTGCATCAGTTCCGTTGTTGGGCGTGGCTGTATCGTTCCTCTTGACCTGCAAATACGGGGGGGGGGGGAACATACCGCATCGCGTCCAGCAATTATTCATGTGTTTAATCGTCACCTGCGCAAGAAGATCCGTTCGATAGGTCCGTCGCGGGAGCACCGGTTATCACAAAAAAAGCCTTGCTGAAAGTTAAGAACAAGAATGGTACAAAGATGAACAATGGTGTAAAGTTTTCCTTGACTCATTCCATACAGTTTAAAGATTTAAATGGTTCGGGAAATCCCATTTCGAACAAAAAATCAATATATAAAGGCTGGAGTTCACCCAGCGACTCAGAAACTCAAAAACTGTTGAAAAATCTTAAACGGTATATATGTAAAAAACGAAGAGATCGAGTTTGATGAACAAAAACCCGTATCACGACTACATTCAATTGTCCCAATTTGATGCATACGGCTTACTCCTGTTACCCTTTTTGCTAAAAGGTAAACGGAGGTAACGGAGACAAACCGCACTGCCTTAAAACTTGGATGTATGAGAATATTCACAAAACTAAAGGGAAACTTAACAAAAATGTTATCGACAAACCCTGGTTTAACTTGCCGTCTTACAACGCTTTAAACTTGACTTAAGTCACTGGCAGAATTACTGCGGTGTACATAACCGACGATTCACCCAGCAACGTGAAATTGTGGTGCAACGTAGACTTTGGAGTAGCTCATTCCGACATTTTAAATGACAAATTTTCCGACAACGACTTTATGGGTTTAGTATCCCGGTTTAGTTTATGTCGATCTGGAGGATGGTGGGAAAGTGTCTTTCAGTACCTTTTTTCATTATTAAAAATAAATAACAAAAAAAGAAAAGGCATGGATTCCAGTTCAATAATTTTAACGGGAATAGGTGGCGAACTGAGCTGCAATTTAAAAACGCCCATATACCTAGACCCTAAAAAAGAGTATGAAATAGCACTCGTCTCCTTGGATACATATTACAGTATTTTCAACGTGCACGCTGACAATAACGAATTTTTGTACACCATCGATGGTAGAGCGAATTGGATCGAGGTGTAAGTCGTTCCCGGCGCTTACGAAATTTCGGACTTGAATAATTTTATACAGTCTACTTTGGAAGCAAGTGGTCACGAAAAAAATGCGATCGTTTTTAGAACAGAATCACAATACTTTAAAAACAAATTTGGTTATAAATAATCCACTCTACAGCATTTCATTTCTGGGAGATAATAATTTAGGAACTGTTCTAGGATTCCTTCAGGGAACGTATACTAAAACTCAGCGAGGTCAAAAATCCGTGGATATAATGGGGCTCAATACAATTTTCGTTCATACCAACATAATTGGGTCTTCCTACGTGAATGACGACACTCAACCTTGCATATACCTTTTTTATCCGGGAGTGCCACCGGGTTATAGGATGATAATTTCCCCTCAAAATTTAATCTACCTTCCTGTAACTACAGACAAGATTCGTAATATTCGTATTTGGTTAACTTCTCAAGATAACGAAATGATAAATTTAAACGGGGAAACCCTTACCGTCAGACTTCATCTGAGGTCTAAAAAAAATTGTGTACATATTAAAAAAAGAATGTTAGTATTCGAAAGAAAAAAAAGATTAATTGGAAAAGGACTCGTCGTAGATAATAATCAATTAAGGGCAAAAAACGCAGCATTCATCAAATTTATAACAAGAGCGAGAACATGAGTTTAACGGAACATTACCTCGATATAAACGAATCTTTACAACAAGATTCTGCCGTAGAGAGCTACGCATTTCACGAATATAATCCGATAGTAGGAAATAATCTAAACAACGTCAATTCGAAAATTAGAATCGTAATCGAAAACCAGGATTTGTTCCTACACGTCGCGAATAGTTATCTTCTGATTAAAGGCAGGTTACTGAATGCCAACGGTTCTAGTTTTGCCGATGCGGACGTAGTGTCTCTCATCAATAATGGTTCCATGTACCTGTTTTCCAGCATTAAATATCACTTGGTGGATAAGCTAGTGAACGAGTTAAATTACCCCGGTTATGGGACTCTCATGAATGGTCTCCTTACATACGGTTCGACCGATCCAGTGTCGTTGCTGGGGAACTGCTGGGCGTTAAATGCGGCAGAATCTTCCGGGGCCAGTTTGAACGATAACATTGAATTCAAATTACGGCATTCCATCATCGTGAAGGAAACGACTCCTAAAGGAAGCTTCTCGTTCGCCATTCCTTTAAAACACTGCATGGGATTTTTCGAAAATTATGACAAGTTGCTGTACGGTGCCGAGCATTTCCTAATGTTGTCTAGGGCAAGCAATGACGATGCTGTATTCAGAGCAGCTGCAACAGCCATTGGTAAAGTCGAATTGAGTAGCGTTTCGTGGCACGTACCGCATGTAACCACATCCGACGAGCAAAAAAACTCAGGCTTTTTAGCTACATAGAAGGTGGGATGAACATGGACTTGGGTTTTAGGCACTGGCATTACGATAGTTGTGAACTTCCTCAGAGCACTAGTTTCACATGGCGCGTGCTTACTCGGCTGTCAAAAAACCGAGGTGGGTTATTCTAGCTCTTCAGACTGATAGAAAAGATGAGCAAACTAAAAATCCAGCCGTACTCCAACACCGCAATCTTCAAGACGCTCACATAACTTTAAATTCCGAACGTTACCTGTTCTTGGACTTGAACGTAAATTACGCTACTGGAGAATACTCGATCCTGTATAGAATGGCTCAAGAGTTTAGACGCGCTTTGTATGATGTCTGGGACTTGTGTATTGATTCGGTGCAGCTCAAAAAGACATATGCTCTAGTAGTTTTGGATTGTTCCAAGCAATCGGAGAGACTTCAGTCCGGCATAGTCGACGTGCAAGTAAAGTTGAAATTTAACGCCGCGGTTCCAGCTAACACGACGTGCCACGCGCTGTTGATCGGTGATAGAAAAATGAGTTTGAAATTGGATAAAGGCAAAGTCGAAGTGATTTATTAAAAAAAAAGAGATGGCGAAACAAAAACCGAAAACAAGTAAAATCGGAAAAAAAACGGAGCGGGGTGAAAAGAAAAAAGATTGCAAAACGAGGTGGGTTTTTATCATTGTTGGCATTGCTAGGACCCATCTTAGCCGGTGTAGGTGGTCTAGCCGGAGGGGCTGCCGGTATCGCCGCTGCAGTTAAAAAGAGCTAGAACGATGCTAAGGTAATGGAAGAAATGTTAAGACATAACAAGAAGATGGAGGGTTCGGGGTTGAAACGTAAAAAGAAAAAAACTAAACCGTTAACGAATCTCGATTTAAACAGATTAGTCAAAGTTTTGAAAATTCCCAAAATGCAGAGGTACTTTTAGCAAGGATCGTCTGCCGTTAAAACCTAAACCTCGTGGCGAATGCGGCATCGTTAATCTCGAAAATTTTCACGATGGAATCGGAAGTCATTGGGTGGCTTACTCGACAGTTACTGACGTACCCTGTTATTTCGACAGTTTTGGCAATCTCGAGCCATTGACATCCATTTCGGACTATTTTGGTCCCGTTAAATACAATTACGACAGGGTGCAAAATTTTAATCAAACATTGTGCGGTCATTTCTGTTTATATTTTCTAAGTTTCTCGTGCAAGGGATATGATTACGAAGATATTTTAAGACGGTAAGCTGTTTAACTCGGTTATCCCCATTGGTCTTCGTATGGATTGGTATATGGTCTATGCTTTGACCATGGTATACAACGAGTGTTGGTTAGGTATATATCTATCTGGTAATCTTTATCCTTCATGCTTGCCATATCAGCCATTATATAAATCGCATTACCATCGCGACGATGATCAGTATTTCCGTTATACTTAAAGTTGATGGTTGGAGAAGTCTCTCAAGATCGAGATAAACTTGAAATCCTTTGTCTTTGGGTACACTTTCCGACAAATCAAAAAACTTAGTTATTAAACACTGTATCTTTATATCTGGAGGGTCTGAACTAGATATATAGTCTCCGCAACTTCCTATATTCATTCCCAGGATATACCAACCGGATGTTGAGAAGTAGTATGGCGAGGATAGTTATTGTTACACGTGAGTGAAAAAGTTACCTTTAGGGTAAGGACTAGTTCCGCGAAAAGTAACTATACAGTCGATACGTGGATTTATATATCTTTCCATCACAAAACCAACGTTGTCAAAATGATTCTTGGCTTCCTCCGCATCTAGTGCGAGTTTTTTTTTCTACGTTTAAAGTAACCATTCGACTATCGACGTAACCCTTAGTAGCCACGTCGTGTTCCGCAGTTGGAGTGAACGTAAATTTGATTCGTCTATTTTTTGCATCGAGTACCCCATCCTCGTCCTCGTTCAATGCCGTTTGAAGTTTATCTATTTCGTAGGCATATCTAATAACCTCGAAGAAATAGTCTCTATTAACAGCTTCCGAAGGGCTTTCGGGATTCGCCAGGTTACTGATTCGTTTATTTTTTGCGTCGAATATATCACGAGAGTCCATGGTCAAGGCATTGTAAAGTTTGGTTTCTAATTCGTTTATACCGAGAAGCTTCGCAACGACGCATTCTTTATTCGCGGCATCCTAAGACTGTGTGGGTGATGCGAGATTCTTGATTCGGCTCTGTTGTGCATCGAGTACCAAACGCTCACCATCATCGTTGTTCAACGCTGAGTGAAGTGTATCTATGTGGTACCCTTCTCTAATAGTCTCAAAGAGAAATTCTCTAGTAACAGCTTCTGAAGGTTTTTCGGGGTTCATGAGGTTACCGATTCGTTTATTTTTTGAGTTGAATATTTCGCGAGAGTCCATAATCAAGGCATTGTAGAGTTTGGTTTCTAATTCGTTTATACCGAGAAGCTTCGCATCGACGTATTCTTTATTCGCGGCACCCTTAGATTGTGCGGGGGATGCGAGGTCCTTGATTCGCTTATTTTTTGCATCGAGCATTCCATCGGGACCTTCCTTTAAAGTGTAACCGAGTTTAGTTTCCACTTAGTTTATAACGACAAGCTTTGCGTCGACGTATTCTTTATTCGCCGCATCTTTAGATTGTGCAGGGGATGCCAGATCCTTGATTCGTCTATCTTTCGCGTCGAGTTGACCATCGGCACTTTCCTCCAATGTAGTTTTTAAATTTTTTACATCTATCAACTGAGAATAAGTCACCGCATCTTTGGGATCTACACCAGCAGCTAGATTAGTTAAGTGATTCATTTGCATGTCCGATACAGTTTTTTAATCGACGTAATCCTTAGTCGCCGCATCCTTAGATTGCGAGGGATTTTCGAGTTCTTTAATACGTTTCTTTTCAGCGTTAAAGTGTCTATCCGCATCTTTCTTCAATCCTACGTCGGCTTTAAATTTTTTTACTTCGTTTTCTAATTCGGTAAATTGGGATTAAATTACGATATCTTTGGGTTCTGTAGCAGCTCCGACTTTAGTCAGTCGCTTATTCTGCATGACGTAATCATGGTTCAGGTCTAATATAAATCCTATACCCGGAACCCCTTTCACATCTCTTTGCATTCGTTTCAAAGACTGTCCAAATTTATTAACCGGCATTTTGACGATTCTTTTTTTTTATATATAAACAAAAGGAATAAGAAATGTCTCATTCTACATGGTACGGAAATCCTTCGAGTCTGTTGCAATCAAATCTCTAGAAGTTAAGACGGAAAATGCGACGAATTTAAAAAATGGAGTAAAGTACGTCTTATCTCCTACCGTAGAATTTGAGGATTTAAAAGGAATAGGTTCTCCCATTTTGAACAAAGATTCCAGGTGTGAGGGATGGATTTCTCCATCGACCCCCGAGCCTCAAACCGCGATGAAAAATCTTAAACGATACATCTGCGAAAAATTAGAAATTGAAACCAACGAGCAGAAACCCGTTTCTCTGACGATGTTCAGTTACCCAAATTACTCGCACCCAACTTCCACCTGCTACCCATTTTGTCAAAAGGAAGACGGTGAGTCGGATAAGCCACTATGTCTAAGAACGTGGGTGTACAACAACATCCACAAAACTAAAGGAAAACTTAACAAAAACGTTATAGAAAAATCGTGGTTTAACTTGGCTCCTTGCGGAAGTATGTCCTTGTCGGAAGTTAGTGGTAAAATTAACTCCGTGTACATCAGCAACGACGCTCCCAGAACCGTAAAACTTTGGTGTAATGTAGATTACGGAGTCGTCGAATCTAATACATTCAACGGAAAATTTTCGGACAAAGACTTTATGAGTTTGATTTCTGAATAAGCAAAAACAATGGATA
The DNA here is from genome assembly GCA_023313725.1 of Lithobius niger. Classification (NCBI taxonomy): domain Eukaryota; kingdom Metazoa; phylum Arthropoda; class Chilopoda; order Lithobiomorpha; family Lithobiidae; genus Lithobius; species Lithobius niger. The sequence continues at coordinate 20,931 of JAHWFP010186549.1, read as the reverse complement.
TTCAAAATTACGATTTCTTCGTGCCGATCAAGGAAGCCAAAAATCATCCATTTCTTCCTTTTAACATCAGATGCCTGATTATAGGACCGGCAAACTGCGGGAAGACGCACTTACTCTTTAATTTTATCTGTAACAAGGATGGTTGGATTACGACAGATTATACGTGTACAGCAAACTCTGTGTCAAGCGAAATAACGACTCTCAAAACGATTTAATTCCTCCTGAGAAGTTGGACACCAAGTTTCGTAATCTCGTGGTTTTTGACGATGTTCTTTTAGACAAACCAAAAAACATAGAACATTACTTCGCTCAAGGCTGTCATTCTAATGCTGACGTTTTTATTGCAGTCAGTCTTACACCAGAATTCCCAAACAAGTGGTTAGAGATAACGCTAATTTATTAATCGTATTTCCCGTGGACGATTTAAACCTGAAACATTTGTACAAAAATCACGTCGGTCCTGACATGGAATTTCCGGAGTTTAAAACGTTGTGTAGAACGTGTTGGGACGATCTGTACGGGTTTTTATCGATCGACAAAACGTTAAACGAGGGACGTTATAAACGTACGTTTTCGCTCGATGATAAAAACAAACGAAAGAGAAAAAAAGATAACATGGAAACGAAACGTGAAATAGTAAATCTCAAAAAAACGTTTACGAGAAAAATTTTTGAATCAACGTTTGGACAAACGAGATCAAGAAAAATCTTTACAAGAATTTTTTAAACCCGTCGTTAGTACTTTGAAACCTACCGTTGTTAATCCCCCCACCACCTGTAGCGAGTCCTGCGAAAGCTATTGCCGGTTTTCCAACAAGAAAACGACTAAAACTTATACGAATTATTACTCCCTTAAAAAAAACTTATAAATCCGAGGATGAAGATGATGAAGAGTGGGAAACCACGGGGAACGAGACGGAGAAGTTTGAATCGCCGAAACCTTCCGTCGAGCATTCAACTCCGATTGCGCGAGATCCCAATATTTCCGAATACTCGACTCCAGCTATGCGAACCGAATACGCATCTATCAGTACAGGTTTGAAAGTCACCCCAACACTTTCGGCAATACAAAACAGACGCGTGTCAACGCCTCTAGAACTTCCAGATTTCCCAACCCTCAGATCTTTGGATAGTCTGTTACCTGGCCAAGTCATAGACCAAACGGCGAAATATTTCCTGATGAAATTTTCCAAAGTCCCAAAGAGACCGATCCTGTATTCGGACAGCATTACGACATGAAAACTGGAGAAGTGAGCATTGCTAATAAACCCGTAAAAATATTCGAGAACGACATAGTGGTCGGTGGTAATCAGTACGCGGGAAGACGAGCACTTTGGAGTTTGCTGGTTTTTAAGGATTTAAAGGAACCGTCGTACGCTTCCGAAGTCAAGGCGAGTTACGCTTCTCTTTTAAAAAACACGCACGCAAACTACCAAAACAACGATCCGGCCACTTGAAAACCTAAGTTGAATCGTAGTGCCAAGTACGTGTCGATAATCGGTCCTATATGGGAGGATATGAAAACGAAGAAAAAGGGAACTAGTATGGTAAAAAAACAGGGAGCAGGGTGGATTACAGGTATTACGATGATACTAACGACCTGGTCGAAAGACTGAGGCTTTTGTATGGGTCAACCCAAGCGGGTCACAATGGTCACAGAAACGAAATGATAGAAATTTTATCGGAATTGGAACAACGAAGGGTTATCACCGCTAGAGAAAAAAAGAACGCTTATCAGAATTTAGGTTTACGATAAAAAAAATTTTATATAATAAAAAAAGAGGCCAAGATGAAGTATTGCATGAAATGTAAACGATCCACGCCTAACCGGCTCGAACCTCCTACTATTATTACATCGAAAAATAACAGAAGCATGGAAGTCTACTTTTGCGAAGTGTGCGGAATGAAAATAGCTTCCTTTATCAAGTGTGGGAAAGGAGTCGTAAATAAAATCGTAGACCATTTACCGGTAGAAGTACATTTACCCGGATATCAATATTGCGGACCAGGAACAAAACTAAACCAGAGATTAGCTAGAGGGGATCCTGGAATAAATAAACTGGATGAGGCGTGTAAAGAACACGACATCGTCTACTCAGAAAGTTCAAATTTAAACGAACGGCACATCGCCTATGAAATTCTTTTGTCTAAAGCTGGAAAAGTACGTAAGGATCCTTCGACCTCTTGGAGAGAAAAATTAGCCACTGCAATCGTTAAAAAGATCATGGGGACGAAGCTCAAGTTCGGAATGGGAAGAAAAAAAAAGAAATGGATCAACTCGTAAACGAACTCCACAAACCGACGCGGAAACATTTTCTGAGGCGGAAAGTGATTGTGCAGAGTCTGAATGATCTATAGCAAGCGGACTTGGTGGAAATGATACCTTACTCTAACGTTAATAAAGGATTTAACTACCTACTGACTTGCATTAACGTCATGTCCTAGTTTTCTTGGGCCATTCCCCTTAAATTAAAATCCGGTGTAGTCGTTATGGAAGCCTTTAATAAGATACTCGAAGTAACGACACCCCCTAAAAATATACAAGTTGATTTAGGCAGTGAATTCTACTATAAAAACTTTAAAGTACTACTTAAGCGTCACAACATCAACCTGTAGTCTACCCACTCTGAGAAGAAAGCGAGCGTTGTAGAACGTTTCAACAGAACGCTGAAAACTCGCATGTGGAAACAATTCACCAGCAGGGGAATTACCAATGGATACACATTATTGATGAGTTAGTTTCACGGTACAATGACACGGTTCACTCCACAACTAAATTAAAACCGAGGGAAGTAACCAGACGTCACGAATCGTCACTGAAAATTAAACCGAAACAATCGTTGAAAAAAACCCAAATTTGTTGTAGGAAACAAAGTCAGAATTTCTAAAGTTAAGAAAATTTTTGATAAAGGTTATTTACAAAATTATACTAACGAAGTTTTCACAATCCGTAAAGTTCAAAAAACCGAACTTGTTACTTATCTCTTAAAAGACGTATTGAACGAACCGGTGCTCGGAGATTTCTACGAACAAGAAATTCAAAAAACTCTCGTTCCTGATTTATTTTTAGTGGAAAAAGTATTAAGATGAAAGATAAGTACAGATGGGAAAATGCTCTACTTCGTTAAGTGGAAGGGATATGATTCAAAATTTAACAGCTGGACTGATAACATTAGCAGTTTATCTTTTTAAATACTTTCTACTTGATTTTTAAGTACAACAGATCATATTAGCAGTTCGTCTGAATATTAATTTTCTTCTTTTAGCGGCGGCCATTTTCTCCAACCGAGATTTTCTCTGTTCGACAGTTTCTGTCGCAAGTTTTTTTTGAAAATCAGCGGCCATTTTCTCCAACCTAGCTTTTCTCTGTTCGACAGTTTCCGTCGCACGTTTCTCCAACCTAGCTTTTCTCTGTTCAACAGTTTCTATCGCACGTTTCTTACGAGCAGCCGCGGCTCTTTTCCTCTTATTAGCCACTATTTTTTCTTCTTCGCTTCGTTTTGGTATTTCAGTGGCTGATGCTTCTTCCTCCTCCTCTTTCTCCAGCGAAGCTTGCTCTTCAGCTTCTTCATCCTCCATCGGATCGATTATACTGTCTATAAAATCATGCGCTATACCCGTTCTGTAGTGACCGTGCGCTAACGTATTTATGCCATCGTCCAACATGAATCTCTTATCGTCGTAAGGAGATACGGAAGATTTTGAAATTTCAACCGTAGCGAGCTGATGATCCTTACTTTGAATGCTCATCCACGTGGCTTTCGACGATGTTTTAGAAAATAGCGCTTTTTTGTAGTCTTCGTGACTGAGACTTTTTTGGATAAATGCTTTACTAATCCCTTTAGCCTTTCTAATACTCTCTTCCCCTACTAAAACTGAGTATATTTTTGCTTTCAAGCCTACAAATTCTTTCACCGGGATGCCTGTCGTCTCATCTTTCATTTTCCCCAGGACTTGTTTGTTTTTAATACTATACAGAGGATGTGATGGATCATAATTGCTGGTATCGAATCTATCTGACTCAATTTCCATGTCCCGGTAAAAATCTTCAGTCTCTACCTCATAGAACAGACTGTCGCTATCCGTGAAAAGTAAACGCGCTCGGTCTCCATATTTTGGGCGCATGAACTCGTAGTGAAATTCATACATTGTGAGTTTGGAAAGTTCGCGGATGCAAAAACCGGAGTAAGTCGGTAAGTCGCACTTGATGTTACGAAGTCTCAAGTTTACTTGTATGAGATTTTAGTTGAGGATCTTGAATGAATCCGCGTGTGGCAGAGTGCTGTACTTGACAGATTTTTTTTGGATTATCGGACAACTTCACCAAGTTATGGAAGACGACCAGGATACTATTTATTGTCTTAGCCTCCAGATTGCATTTTACGTGAGAAGCACCTCTGAACTTTCCAGTGAAGTAGCAGTGATCTATCATTTTATTGGAGATGATGACTTTGTTGCAGTAGTAACAAGTATCGGTTTTCGAGAACCGAATTTCATCGTCGGCAGTCATCATCAGATGTTTCGGTCATGAGATAATCGAGGCAAACTTTTGAATTTCGCTATTCATACATTCGTAAAACTTATCCACCGCGTCCTCGCCGAGGTAGAATTTTTGACTCATGATTTCATTTTCTGGACCAACAACGACATAGCCAAAACTAATAGGCCAATGCAAACTGACTTTAGTAGACGAACTCGAGGATGGATCGGTGCTACTAGCTTGCACGGGTCTGAGCATACATTCGAAATCTGCATAAATTACGCAAGGATGAGGATTGCGTCTATCGTAGTGTAGGAATTTTAACGTGTTAGCACCGGGTGGTAAGAAAGTGAGTACTTGAGCCCTATTCAATCTCACATATTTACTGGTGTGCTCCATCATGAATTGTTCTTTACCAAAGGCAGTGAAGCAGTTACGACAGTAAAATTTCCTGTTACTTCCAACACTTCGAAATCGGAGTACCCTATCAATATCGAGGATTGCGCAGTAATGAGTATTACCTTTTTCGTCGGCTATTAGTAACAGGTCAATTAGTTCTCCTTCCATATTTTTGTTTACTCTCAACGGGTGTAACCCTATCGATCCCTTGTAAGAAATTATGTTAATGGGAAAATTGTTGACTCGTTCGAAGGAATCAATTTGCCCTTCGAGTCACGGGGAACGTCAACATGGAATGGTCTACGGTATTCAAAATTGGTTCGTAATATTTAACTTCGGTTTCATAGCACTTCATTTTAGCGGCTAAAACGGAATAAAGAAAGCACTTTTCGTCAGAATTTTCTACTTCACTATAACTTCGCTTTTCTTACGTAATGCACTCGGCAAGGGTAAGAAAGAACTAGGGCAAAAAGGATTGATTTTTGCCACTTTTACGATTATACCCCAAACTTTCAAAAATCGCAAACCACTACCTTTTTCTTCGAAAAATTCGACTGACTGTTGTATTTTTTTGCAAGCATCCTCCAAGATTTCCGACACATCAGATTCATTGTAAATAGCTGTAAAGAGGGACCAGAAATAGGTTCGCACGGTGTTGGAATCCCTAGTAAAATCTGCCTCTAAACACAGTTGAAATTTACAATTGGTCAGTTGATCCAAGCAAGTCGTGATAAGATATTTAAGCGGACAATAC
>JAHWFP010186549.1:457-14899 GCA_023313725.1 Lithobius niger | reverse complement strand
AAGATGGTCGCCCCCATGCAAACCGGAGTAAGTGCCGCCATTTTCCAAGCAGGTGGTTGTCATGGTAACCGGAAGAGGAACCGGAAGTGTAACCATTTTGGCCCAGAACCAGAAATACCGCTATTTTTCTAAGGTTCCAGTTCTAAGGTTCCGAAATTATTTAAAATGCCCATAACTCGGTAACTGTTGGTCCTAGGGCAAACGGAGAGAAATTTGGCCCCCATGCACTTGGCCTCACCTATCAGTTGGTCCGATCAAAACGAAACCGTTCGGAATTTGGCTTCCTTGGACTGTTCCCTACATGTAGCCCACCCCGGAAATCGGGTACCTCGAATTTCGGCAAGTTGGCCCACACTGATAACTCGAGAACTGTCGGTCTTAGAGCGAAACGGTTCGGGATGTGGGTTCCCCAGGCTGTACCCTATGCGTGATCCTCTCCACAAAAAAGAAAAAAAAGACAACTTTCCCACCATCCTCCACATCAACAAAAACGAAAAAAGGTAGCAAAAGGCACCTTCCTCCATATTGATGAAAACCAGAAGTGACGTCTGTGGACCGGAAGCGATGTCATTACCCTCATTTTGATCATGTGATCGGAAATATCATCATAGAAGATAGCAAAAGCACTTTTCCACCCACCATGAAGAATGAAAAAAGGTAGCAAAAGGCACTTTCCCATCCTCCTCCAGATTGACGAAAAATCCGGAACTGACACCCCCACTTTTCACCATGTGACCTGAAGTGCATCATTACCCCAACTTTGATCACGTGACCGGAAGTGACATCATAGGAGGAAGCAAAAAGTACTTTCCCACCGTCCTCCAGATTGAAGAAAAATGGAACCCTACTTTTCAACAGATGATCGGAAGTGCATCATTACTTCTACTTTTATCACGTGACCGGAAGTGAGGGTATACATGTGTAACTGAATATCGTATTTTACCACTACTTTCATAGGCTCACAAATTGATTTCGTAGGTAAAAAGTGCTTACAGGGATGATAAAAGAACACTAAAAAGCACTACGCATTCAACGAGACAAACAGTACCTTATGTTTCAAAGCAAACTTGGAAACTGGCTTCATTTTTCAAAGACAAGATAAAAAAAATGAAAACACAAGGCTCAAAACACTAACTCTTCACTCAGCCTGCCATCACGGTATTGAAGTGGTTTCCGGAAATGGAAGGACAAAAAAGAGCGGAGGTGGGAGAGGTCGAAAGAAATGGGGGGGGGGGGGGGAATGGAAAGAATTTAGGATTTATGCAGGGAAGATGCGTTTTTTTAGTTTTCTTTTTAAGAACTTATTTTGTTGGGCTGTAAAGTTAGGAATATTAATACGAAAGAATTGTAGCCATGATTGTAGGTTAGATTGTGTGGGAATCTGGAGATTGTAAAGAGTTTCACGATGGGATAGAATTAAAAAGGTTTCAAGGTTAACTCTATTGTAATAATGGGGTTGGTAGTAGAGTGGTATAAAGTGGAAAGTGTCTATTTTATGTCCAGGGGAAACTGAGTGTTGTACAGGGGCGCTATTGGAAGCAAGGCTATTAATATCAGAACTATGACGAGCCATATGATCTCTTCCTTGCCCCGTTTGTCTCACGTAAATTTTGGGGCACTAGGCACAGGGAAGGGCGTAAACAAAGTCGGTGAGGAGGGGTTTAGTGACACGTGGTTGTTTTTTCGTGAGAAGTTGTTTGAGTTTGGGTGTAGGTGTAGGAACGAGACAGATATCAAAGATAGTATATGGTTTAGGATAGTATGGGCGAGAGGGGGACTGGGCCCAACTAACGTTACATATTTTATCAACAAGCGGGAGGGGCTACGAAGGTATTTACTTTTCAGGTTAAGAAGTGCGTGCTGGGCATCAGAAGGGTGTTCAGTATTGCTGAAAACACGTCGGACCTCGCCTTTTAATGCGGTCAGTCAAATATGAAGGGGGCATGGGTGTTGAAAGGTATGATATGGGAAATTTGAGTTGGTTTAACAAAGTGCTGGTAAGTGATAACCCTGTAATCAAAAGAACGATTGAGATCAAGAATTTCTTTTGCGTGGGGATACTGGAAAAGGCCGGATTCGACGTTGGCTGCGAAGTCTGGGAGCAAAGGCTGGATCTCTGGTATAGGTTTAAATTTAGGGTGGATACGAAGAAGCTGGTGGACGTCAGCCGAAAGTGGCTGCACAGTTAGATTCACACACAACCCAAGACGATGAATCGGGGTGGGGGGTTGAGAGGAGGTCGGGTCGCTGGGTGGTAACGATGCAGGAGATTTTTTTGGCGTGTTTCTGCTGAATACGGTTGCGCTGATTTTTATTTTGAAGTTGTAGAAACAGGATGATGGAAAACAAATCATGGGGTGGCACGAATGATTAGCACTTAGTGACGATACGTTGTATTTGGGACTGAAGGTAAGATCGGGTACAGTAGTGTTCACATAATGTAGCATTCAAAAGCAGTGATTTTGAGTGCTGGAGCATGTTAAGTGGTCGAGGATGGTGGAAACGAAACTTCAGCTCAAGGAAGCGAGGAACGAGTCGAAGATGTTTGCAGGTGGATAAAAAATGGATGTGGCAATTGGTACGAGTAATGGCAGAGCTCAAGTCCTGTAGACGGGTGACAACTCAGCACTGATACGACTTCAAACAAGAACTCAAATAGTAAAAAACAGGATGCGTGTGGCGAAAATCAGGCATGGTGCAAAAACGATTGAAGTTCGAGCCGGTCCAAATTGTAGAAAATGGCAGGGAACACAGGAACAGGCAGATGAGAAGAGTGGTTAAGGAAGCATTCAACATTTCATAGGCTCACAAATTGATTTCGCAGGTAAAAAAAATACGCACAGGGATGATAAAAGAACACTAAAAAGCACTACGCATTCAACGAGACAAACAGTACCTTATATTTCAAAGCAAACTTGGAAATTGGCTTCATTTTTCAAAGACAAGATAAAAAAAAATTAAAAAACACAAGGCTAAAATACCAACTCTTCACTCAGCCTGCCATCATGGTATTGAAGTGGTTTCCGGAAATGGTGACGAGACGGAAGGACAACAAGAAGTGGAGGTGGGAGAGGTCGAAAGAAATAGGGTGGGGCGATACCATGATGGCAGGCTGAGTGAATAGTTGGTGTTTTAGCCTTGTGTTTTTAAATTTATTTTTAATCTTGTCTTTGAAAAGTGGAGCCAATTTCCAAGTTTTACTTCGAAATATAAAGTACTGTTTGTCTCGTTTCATGCGTAGTGATTTTTAATGTTCTTTTATCATCCCTGTACGCGTTTTTTAACCTGCAAAATCAATTCGTGAACCTATGAAATGTCGAATGCTTCCATGCTCACTCTTCTCATCTGCTGTTTCCTATGTTCCCTACCATTTTCTACAATTTGGACCGGCCCGAACTTCAATTGTTCTTGCACCATGGATGATTTTAGCCACACACATCCCGTTTATTACCATTTGCGTTCTTGTTTGAAGCCGTATCAATACCGACTTGTCACACGTCTACAGGACTTGAGCTCTTCCATTAGTCGTACCAATTGCTACATCCATTTTTTATCCACCTGGAAACATCTTCGACTCGTTCTTCGCTTACTTGAGCTGAAGTTTCGTTTCCACCATGCTCGACCACTTAACATGCTCCAGCACTCACAATCACTGCTTTTGAATGTTACATTATGTGAACAATACTGTACCCAATCTTACCTTCAGTCCCAAATACATGGCATCTGCACTAAGTGCCAATCCTTTGTGCCACCCCATGATTTGTTTTCCGTCATCCAGTTTCTACAACTCCAAAATAAAAATCAGCGCAACCGTATTCAGCAGAAACATGCCAAAAAAATTACCACTCAGTGACCCGACCTCCTCTCACCACCCCCCAGATTCATCATCTTGGGTTGTGAATCTAACTAGCCAGCCACTTTCGGCTGACGTCCACCAGCTTCTTCATATCCACCCTAAATTTAAACGTACACCATAGATCCTGCTGTTGCTCCCAGACTTCGCAGCCAACGTCGAATCCGGCCTTTTCCAGCATCCCCACGCAAAAGAAATTCGTGCATGTATTTTTCGTCTCCTTTGCAAACACCCACCGCTTAAAGAAGCACCCAATCTCAATACTACCCTAAGAAAAAATCATACCTACTCTAATCGGATTCGAACGCAGAATGGGTGTTAAATGTGACGAGGCATGTTGACAAAGAAAGGCTGGATAGCAGTTCCAAGGCTCGTCAGATCCGTGCGTTCGGAAACCTGAGCAAAATGACGTTTCACACGCGGTCGACGTAAAACTGTCCTTATAGTATTGCAGTTACACGTCGTTGTGCTTCTAAATATTGACTTAGATTGCGCTCCATTGCTCCAATACTGCACCCAAACTAATATACATCAACAAATTATAAATCGACAAAAATATATGTCTAGCATTTGTAACACAGGTAGTCTAGTGTAATCGGATTAGAACGAAAAAGTGAGTATGAGGCAGGATGTTCTACAAATCACAAAATGGGAGAATAGTAGTCCCATATATCAATTACACAATTCCCGCGGCTCTTTTAGGGTGAGTGGCTTTCGCGATCCTTTTTAGACGATATGGTTTTATTTGTCCTTTTATCATCACCTTTTTATTTCAGTTCTCATTTTTCCTGCGATATTTTGCTCTGTAGTTATTTCTCCCTGGTTTCAAGAACAACTCAATATTTCCGAAAGGGGGGGGGGGTCAATTTGTGATCGAATTTCGGCAAAACGGGAATTCCCGTTTCGCCGACTCCTGTTTTGGAAAATATTTATTTTCAAATCAAATTACGTGCCTCGCTCATCAAAAACTGCAGTTAATTACAAAGTCCTTCCAGTTAGGAAATGCTTCTTTAACTTCAGCAATATTACATTTTTATAGAGTATTTTGATTCTGCGAAATGAGTTTCGGCGAAACGGGAATTCCCTTTTCGCCGAATTTTAATCAGGGCTGAACTTTCGGTGAAATGGAAAGACATAGTATGGCCCACAACGTTTCGATGCCCCGCTCTCCGATCCAAGGCCCCCATTTCCCCTTCCCCACATTCAAGTGAAAAAAGCAGCACCCCCCCCCCCCTACAACTCTCCCTGCCAGCCCTACAAACCACAAACTCTTCGTGTATCAAGTGACGTATCAGTATCAATAAAGCTTACTGGCAATGATAAATGGGTTTGCCAGAAGTGGGGTTGCCAGAAACCTTATTATCTACCTGAAATTTCTTTTGGTTTTGTTCAGGATTTGTTGTTTTGGGCTGTGAGATTAAACAATGCAAAAACACAAAAAAACTCCTTCTCCCCCCCCCCCCCCCCCAAAAAAAAAAGTACAAGGAAAACCCGAACCCACACAAAAATGAAGATTCGCTGACCTCGCACCAGACCGAAAACCCCATCAGGTCGAAATGAGCGAACGTCCATCCGATAGAAAACGTGTGCATCCGTCACGTAGAATTTTACCCATCAGGTAGAAATTTCTTCCCATCAGATAAAGGTTTTATTTTCCCATCACATAGAATTGTTTTTCTGTTTGAAAAAAAAAGTTCTGGCTATCCAATCCATAGAGGCTCAGTCACAAAGTTGGAGCATGTTTTTTGTATGCTTGCACGTTTTGTCCTGTCTGGCGCAAGTATTATTTTGTGCCGAAGACTGCAGTGAACCAGTTCGTTACGTGGCTAAACGGCAAAGGAAATCCAGGAAAATAAAACCAAATAAAGAAAATTCTGAAGATATAAAATCCAAAGGTAAAAATCCAAAGGAAGAAAGTAATCCACGGAATAGCTTTATTTTTAGCTTACTATTTTATTAGTGAGGTAAACCTGTATTTAGATGCAGTGGTACGAAACTAAAGCAAAGAAGGAAATCTGCGCACAGCGTTGCCCTCCACAGTTCTGACTGCATACTGCCAGAGGTTTATTCTGCGTGTATTCCAGAAGTGAGTTTCCGGAAATTCTGATGGGGAGAGTTTAGGACGTTTATCGTTCTAGCACGAAGCGTTGCTGTTCCCCAAATCCCCCGTGCACTTTCAGGGGTGCCAGAGGGAGTGAAGCATCTGCTGGCAGCGCTGGTGGAGGAAAGCGTCCGCTGTGCCCGCGCTACGCCTTTGAGCATCCACTATAGCCACCGTATAAGTTTTCTTTACGGAAAATGGTTTGAGTTTGGTTATATCCTTCACATTGCATTACAATTTTAAAAACATTCCCGTTATAGTTATACATAAAACAAATCCCTTGACAAATTCAATTTTATACCAGAAATCTATTTTATTCTTGATTTCGATGGGCATGGTGTGGATTGATTTGCTTTTCGACCCATTTTCTCCCTCAGTTGTAAAATTATGAAGTTGTTGAAAGATGATCTAACTGGCAACCCTCCTCTTTGATTTGTAGAATATCCCTCCTCACTCTTTTTTCTTTCTAATTCGAAGGAGATTTACATATTTTTGCATTTGTCGATAAGAGTGTAGTTTTGGTAAAGTACTGTTGTTCCTGTGTCCCTGTGCATTTCTGCAGTTTCGGTCACAATATAATGACAGTCATAAAAACATCTGAGGAAAAAAAACGCCGGTGGGGAAAAGAAGTATACTAAAAGATGCGCTTACGAAACCAGTATAAAACAAAGCTAAGTATCTGACAGAAAGAGAGTCGGGACGGGGGAGAGGCTCCGCCGTCAACCGTAGCTGTGGTATAGCATTCGCAGTTGTATTTTTTGTTAGGCTGCTCATCACCGCATTTTAAATGACTCTTACCATCAGTAAGTAATAATGAGAGGAATTCTAATAACTTGGGGGAAATTCCCTTTACGTAGAAAGTAAAATTCCCACCAGCAGTGACGGCGTCAGGACTGAATTGTTTGGGGGGGGGCGACAGAGAGCACATCTTGAAACAGCCAAGGACTTTTTTTTCACGGCAGCCACACTGGGCACTTTTATTCCGTTTAATTCAACCTGACCGTAACCGACCGTAACTGCTTCAATGCAATACAATTTATTTGTAAAATAAGCCCTATAAACACACAAAATAACTTCGGCTACACATATATTGCAAAGTTGCTATATATATAATTATATAAAACTAAATTTAAAAAATAAAAGCTCTGTCTATTCATTTGATTTCAAGTTTTAGCCTGCAATTTTTATTACTCTTTTATGGTGGTGTCCTGAGTGCTGAGGTTGGGGGGGGGGGGGGGCGGCCAATACATCGGGGGGGGGGGGGGGGGTCATGGCCCACCCCTGGCGCCGTTATTGTCCACCAGATTGAATAAAAATCCTGCACTCAGATTAAAAACATTCCCGTTAGAGCGAAATGAAATACCATCAGATGGGAAAAAAAACATTCTCGTCGGCAGTATTTCCCGCTCGGACGGGTCGTGTTTACTTTCTACTGTATCTGCTGGATTTCGATGTGACGTGCCTGAACCGAAATTTACGTCAATATTCAGCAGAGGCGCAATTTGGGGGGGGGGGGGAAATTATTCGGAAGTCGGGAATTAGAAGGGAATGACAATTAATCGGAAACGGGGATTATCGTGGGGGGGGGGTTTACAATTATTCGACAATAGCAACTCTTCAGTTGGGAAGGTGGGACTGACAAATTATGGAGTCATTGGGGGGGAGGGAAGAACATACTTCCCCAACTGGAAACAAATAATACATTATAAGTAATAACTGTACACAGAACTGCATTTTGGAATTGCAGGGCTTGCTAGCAACTGCTGCCAGCCCGATCATAATGTGACATAAAAAAACCAACAAATCACAACAAAAAAATTTCTGAGGACATGAGACTATCCTCGGAAAGTTACATGTTTTTTTTTTAACTTAGTATCTTTTGCGGCATCTTCTGCCTATAAATCATTTTTTAACAAAGTTTTGTTTTTATTCACGTTACAAGAACATAAACAATTATTTTCTAGTTTTCCCACTCTTTCGGGCAACTATGCAATCCAAGAACGGGAAAGATGGGTATTCAGCTGCATAATTCATCAATGAATTATGCCACAGTTTTACGTTGATAGCTTTCCTTACATATATGAAACGTCATTTTGCTTATATTTCCGAACACACGGATCTTACAAGCGTTGGAACTGCTATCCAGCCCTTCTTTGTCAACATGCCTCGTCACATTTAACACCCATTCTGCGTTCGAATCCGATTAGAGTAGGTATGATTTTTTTCAAACAAATAATACTTTTTTATGAGGAATAGGATTTATTCCTAGGTATTGGATGGCAATCACGTTTACAGATTTTATTTATCTTTCAATCAGCCAACCTTAAAATATTGCTCAAAAGTGCAAAAATATATTTTAAATAATTTTGGCTCCACACCTCTCTAGACAAGACAATTCTCTTTCATTAGAAACAAGATTGACGCTATTCTGTTGGAAAATAACTGAGAAAAAGTGGAAATAAGATCGTAACTGAAATACGTTGTAGACGCTTACGCCATCTAGTAGTCAGAATTGCGATAACCAAAGGTGTTACACTCCCTCTTAAACAATTTCTTAAGGCCGTGCTTAAAGAAAACCTGATCACCAAAGATGACGTCAAAAAACTTGTTGTCGACGATCCTTTCTCCCTTTACATTTGTGCGCATGCTAAAAACCATTAACATGGAACTCCATTTCGCCTCATTACAACTGCTGCCTTCGCCCCTACCAATCTTCTCGCACAACTCATTAAACCACTTCTTAAAGAACTCGCAGTCTGCCCGTTTGGTTGTTAAAAATTCGCAGCAATTTACTGCAAAAATTCTCGGCAATCCCCCACACCCTAACACAATGACGTCTTTGCTCTCTTCCCTAACATCTCACAAGATTTGGTCGTCGATGAAGTCACACAGGCATGCAATAGTAACCCTGATATTCTAATTAAATTTCACCTCTCTTGTCAACTCGTTATCCGTATTCTTAAATTTTTGTTTGATGACACGTACGTTCGATTTCAAAACAGTTACTTCTTCCAAACCTCAGGGTGCCCTTTGGGTGGGGTCCTTAGCTCATACCTGTGTGACATCACTTTGAACAATCTTGACCACCAACCTAATTCACAGTTTACTATTTTTAATTACGTTTGGTACGTTGACGACATCTTTAACCAGATCTACTCTTCCGATTTCAGTGCCCTAACCCAAGCTTATAATGAATTCTATCCCTCACTCCAATTTACTTTTGAGCTGCCCTTTTCCAACCAATTGTCTTTTCTTGATCTCAATCTTTCTTTCGATTACAGGGGTGTCACTTACCAGCACTTTGTTAAACCAACTCAAATTACCGTATCATACCTTTCAACACCCACACCCCCTTCATATTCTACTTTCTGCATTAAACGGCGAGGTCAGACGTGTTTTCTGCAATACTGAACACTTGTGACGCCCAGCATCCACTTTGTAACCTGAAAAGTAAATACCTTCATACCGGGTGCCCCCTCCCACTTGTTGATAAAATATGTAACGTTAGTTGGGCCCAGTCCCCCTCTCGCCCATATCTTCCTAAACCATACACTATCTTTGCCCCCTATCTTGGGAAAGTTAGTGATCTTATTTACCACTTTCTGTATGAATTTGATGTCGGTCTCGTTCCTACACCTACACCCAATATCAAACAACTTCTCACTAAAAAACAACTACGTGTCACTAAACCCTTCCCCACCGACTTTGTTTACGCCCTTCCCTGCGCCGAGTGCCCCAAAATTTACGTGGGACAAACGGGGCAAGGAAGAGATCGTATTGCCCATCATATTTCAGATATTAATAGCCTTGCTTCCAATAGCGCCCCTGCACAACAATCAGTTTCCTCTGGACATAAAATAGACACTTTCCACTTTACACCACTCTACTACCAACCCCATTATTACAATAGAGTTAACCTCGAAGCCTTTTTAATTCTATCCCATCGTGAAACTCTTTACAATCTCCAGATTCCCACACAATCTAACCTACAATCATGGCTACAATTCTTTTGTATTAATATCCTTAACTTCACAGCCCAACAAAATAAGTTCTTAAAAAAAAACTAAAAAAATGCATATTCCCATAAATCCTAAATTCTTCTCTTGAAGAGTTGGTGTTTTAGCCTTGTTTTTTTTTTTATCTTGTCTTTGAAAAATGAAGCCAATTTCCAATTTTGCTTCGAAATATAAGGTACTGTTTGGCTCGTTGAATGCGTAGTGCTTTTTAGTGTTCTTTTATCATCACTGTACTCATTTTTTTTACCTGCGAATTCAAGGTGAGGTACTGCGTCAAATGTAAACTTCGAACTTCTAACGGACCCGAGCCGTCCGTTATCATCACCGCAAAAAATAACAGGCAGATGCAGATTGTATTTTGTGAGGTGTGCGGGACGTAAAGAGCATCCTTTATCAAGTCTGGGAAAGGAATCGTAAACAAATTCATAGATAAGTTACCTCTTGAAATGCATTTGCCAGGATACCAATACTGCGGTCCGGGAACAAAACTTGAAAAAAGATTGGCTCGACGAGACCCGGGAATTGATAAACTAGATGAAGCGTGCAAATAACACAACATTGCTTGCTCAGAGAACTCGGACTTGAAAGATCGGCACGCCGCTAATGAAGTTCTAATTGCTAAAGCTCAAAGAGTGAGAGATGATCCTTCTCTGGCGTGGAGAGAAAAGTTAGCCGCTTGAACGTTAAGAAAATCATGAAAACAAAACTTCGGTTCGGAATGGGAAATTAAAAAAAAATGGATCAACTCGTAAAAGAACTTCACAAACCAACACAAAAAATTTTCCGACACGGAAAGTGATTGTACTGAGCCTGAACGATCTCTAGCAGGTTGACTTGGTCGAAATGATACCTTACGCTAACCTAAATAAAGGGTTTAACTACTTACTAACCTGCATTAATGTCATGTGCAAGTTCGCTTGGGCTATTCCCTTTAAATCTAAATCTGGCATAGACGTTACAGAAGCTTTCATGAAGATACTCGCTGGAGCTACACTCCCTAAAACTTTACAAGTCGATTTAGGTAGTGAGTTCTCCAATAACGACTTCAAAGCCCTTACTCAAGCGTCAAAACATCAACATGTACTCTATGTATTCCGAGAAGAAAGCGAGCATGGTAGAACGTTTCTACAGAACCCTAAAAACTCAAATGTGGAAAAGATTCACTAGGCAGGGGACATACGAGTGGACGCACATTATCGACGAGTTAGTTTCCAATTACAATGACACGGTTCATTCTGCCATCAAACCTAAACCAACGGAAGTAATCAAATGTCACGAACCTTTGCTGAGAAGAACTAGTACTAAACGGTGTTTGAACAAACCCAAATTCAGGATTTCTAAAGTAATGAAAATTTTCGATAAAGGATATTTACAAAATTTTACTAACGAAGTTTCCACGATTCGAAAAGTGCAAAAAAACAGAGCCAGTTACTTATCTTTTTAAAGAAGAGTCAGGTGAATTGGTGCTCGGAGGTTTTTATGAACCGGAACTTCAAAAAACTCTAGTTCCCGATTTATTCTTAGCAGAACAAGTGTTACGTAAAAAGAAAGGAAAAGATGGGGAAATGCTTTACTTCGTTAAATAGAAGGGCTATGATTCCAAATACAACAGCTGGATAGACAGACAACATCAGCAATATCAAATATGTCCTTCCCTTTTTTCCGTGTAAAAATATTTCGTTACAATAAACATAAAAAAAAATATTTTCTTCCCTTCCTCAAATTTTTTTCTTCCTTAATAATATAAAAGGATAAATATTTTATATTTTCAGAATGGATACTAGAAAATATTTTACTTGCGTTTATTGTGCAGAAATATACTCTTCTCAACATCAACTACGCAATCACCTT
This sequence comes from Lithobius niger, assembly GCA_023313725.1. Classification (NCBI taxonomy): domain Eukaryota; kingdom Metazoa; phylum Arthropoda; class Chilopoda; order Lithobiomorpha; family Lithobiidae; genus Lithobius; species Lithobius niger. The sequence goes on along the minus strand of JAHWFP010186549.1, from coordinate 3,078 downwards.
CGGTCGGTGCACTCGTCCAACTTACCCGTACATCTGAGGGATTGCGTTCATCTGTCCCAAATGCAGGGGTTATGCCATCATCAATACGAGATGACCCTGCCGGAAGAATTGGGATTATCGATCCGCTGCAGTTTCTACTGTCGGTTTATCTGGCCTTGCAGTCACTTTTACTGGTTTGCCTAAACCAGATGGTCAACTGCAACACCCAAATCTGCTTGGGGGTCGAATTCGTGAGGGATACAACTGTAATTCAGGTGGGATTCTGGTTCTGATACACGCAAATCTGCAACCTGAACGATATTCCCGTTCTCTTGGACAAGGCATTCGATAAGATTCAAAGTTCTATCGACGCTTTAGCCGAGCGTGGAAGTGGTTAAGTTATATCCCGACTGAACAACCTCGTCATCAGGGCAGCAAAGTACAAACTGCTGCAGGCAACGTCCTACATTCCGCTCCCTAAGGCGCTCGCCGGCAAATTGTACGCCGAGGTTAACATTCAAAACTTGAACGGCCATAAATACTCCCCCCTGTGGGCTGGGGGTAGAATAAGCCCACCGTACCCCTGCGTGTCGTAGGAGGCGACTAAAAGGGAACCCAAGATCACGGTTTGCTAGTGTGCCAAGGGTCTGCGTGGCGGAGGGTTTTTAGTCCGTCTTGAACACTAGCAACCTCAACACTACGGTTTGCGAGTGCGCCTACGGTGTGTATGGCGGGCAGGTTTAACACCCGTCGCAAGCACTAGTCCGAAAGAGGTGAAGGGACATCCAGACAAACCGGGCCCGGGGTGGCTGCTTAGAGGATGTTTGGCGGTTTGAATCCCCTTTTGGGTTTGATTCCGATTTGCCCATTCTGGCCACTGGGCTTTTCATCCTCATCCCCCAGCATGTTGGCCGTGTGCTGCAAGGCACTCAAAGGGATCTGTGGTTCCGATCCGAAGAGTGTCTCTCGGCTCCGTGCTGGGGGATACCTTGTGGAGGTTGCGGATGGGGCTCAGGCAAAGAGGCTTTTGAAGGCGGGTGCACTGGGGTTATGCCCGGTGCGTGTGGAGCTGCATCGTACCTTAAACAGCAGCAAGGGGGTCGTGACGTGCTTTGATTTGAGGGGTCTCAGCGATGATATCATCCTGGACGAACTCAAGTCACAAGGCGTTACGGCTGTGAAGCGTTTGACGCGGAAAGGTGAGAATGGTGCCCAGCCAACTGACACCTTTTTCCTGACCTTTGATACGCCAGTTGCACCGCAGCACATTACTGCCGGTTACCTGCGGTTGAAGGTCAGGACTTATGTTCCGAATCCAATGCGGTGTTTCCGCTGTCAACGCTTCGGCCACACCAGCGGCTCGTGTAAAGGTAAGCCTACCTGTGTTAGCTGTGCTCAGGCAGCCCATGAAGGCGCTGATTGTGCTGGCCCAGAGCAGTGCATCAACTGTGGTGGTCAGCACCAGGCCTCTTCGCGGGACTGCCGTGTTTATTTAGAGGAACGTCGTGTGCAGGAATTGAAGGTAAAGGACGGGCTTTCCTATTCGGAGGCCCGGAAGAAAGCTAAACTATCGGCAGCACCGATGACCAGATCTTTTGCACAGGTGTGCAGTGCGCCATTGCCTGGCCCAGTTAGTGAGTCTGCTGATTTAGCGGATTTGTGCGCTGAGCTCAGGTCTTTGACGAGGACGGTAGGCATGCTTGTTACTTTGTTGACCCAGCAACATCCATCTTTGCAGGGTCTTTTGGGTTCTTCCAAACCGGTTGATGCCTTGCCGTCGACATCTGCCCAGCCTGCTACTGTTCCTGTTCCTGTTCCTGTAACTGTTCCCAGGCAGGTTAAGGCTGTAGTTCAGCCTCCTCCTGCCCGGAGTGCACCACAGAAAGTGTCGAAGAAGGCTCCTGCTGGTATATCCTCAGCACCACCCGTGAGGAAGTTGCCACCAGGAGAGAAGGTGAAACAGTCGTCGAACAACCAGCTTGCTAAGGGGTCCATTGCGTCCCCTCCACAATTTGATCCTCCTTTACCCATGGAGCAGGGAGATATTTCCTGTTCCACTTCTCCTGGGCTTTTTCCTCCTTCCGAGGACAACTTCGTTCTGGACCTCACTCCGGCTTTTGATTCGGGGGAGGATTCAGATGTTTTCGGGTCGCCCAGGGGAGGAGTTGAGGAGGATGATTCAGTCTTAAGCCCGTCCTAATGCCTGCGCATTCCATCGTTCAGTGGAACTGCCAAAGTTATCGGACCCATGCAGAGGAGCTGCGGCTGCTTTTGTCGCATTGGCGACCTCTGTGCTGCTGCCTTCAGGAAACTTGCTTCAAGGCGTCGGATAATCCGGTTGTTAGGGGTTACTCTGTCTACCGTCTGGATGCAGACCCTGTGCCACGTGCACATGGTGGTGTTGCAGTGCTGGTTCAACACTCTCAGCCGCATGCCAGTGTGCCTCTGCACACTAGATTTCAGGCGGTAGCAGTTCGAGTTTCTTTTCAATTCGATATTACTGTCTGTTCAGTTTATTTACCGCCGGATGAGGTCTTTGGGGTAGGTGACCTGGAGGACCTGGTTCGCCAGCTTCCTGCCCCGTTTCTCCTGCTGGGCGACTTTAACAGCCACCACGTCCAGTGGGGAGGACCTAATACTGA
>JAHWFP010186548.1:0-14277 GCA_023313725.1 Lithobius niger | reverse complement strand
GGATTATTCCACGGGATACTTGAGTTTACTGGGTCACTGCAAGGAACCCAGATTACTGGATTACTCCACGGGATACTTGAGTTCACTGGGTCACTACAAGGAACACAGATTGCTGGATTATTCCAGCAATCTGCCTTAAGTTCCCTTAAACAAACTTGCAATGGCTGATACTAGTGGAAACTACAAAATTTGTACATCGTCTACCTAAATAAATACAATATACACAATTCTTATACAACTTGTATAAAAGTATTATAATAGATGAAAAACAAAACAAACAAAAATGCACCGCTGGCAGACAAAAATAAGATTTAATTTGAAAACTAAAATCCCTCCCATGCGTTTCTAATGCTTAATAATTTCGTTTTTTATTATTTTGTTAAATAGCTTCGGCTTCATGTATATCCAATCCGTTTTCACTATTCGTTATGTACGAATGGAATCGTGCATATATTCATTAATTCTTCCTAAAAGTTTTTGCTTTATCCAAATAAACTTGCTTGAGATTCGTATCGAAGAATTGTTAGGTATTATTACAAAAATTGAAAATATTAACCCCAATATCGCTGATTTCTCAGCCTAGTCGTCGTTAGCAACGCAGCAACAACAACAGCAACGCCGGAAGCCGCGACGGTAATGACTGGGCATTTAGAGAAGTGCCTCATCAGCCGAAACTTTAATATTAATAAAATTATTAGGTCGTCCTTTCACCGTCATGTGTAAATTCATCCTCCATATATAAATATAATAGTTCACGATTTTTGTTTGTCTAAAAATCGATTTCCAGCTTTTGTGGAAAATGCGTCGTCCGTCTACCGACCTCCGACGGCGGCGCTCTTTTCTGACATGACATGCCCAACTTACAGTCAATAACTTTCCATGCATAGTGGAATGGGCGAGTGTGCGTTCTGAAATGGTGTGTGCCGGTGCGTATTTTAATTTCCCTCTGCCCGTTAATTGAAGTCGTGAAAAAAGTTCTTGCTTGGTCGGGGAAGGGGGGGTCGGGGGGATATCGTCGAGCGCGTGCGAGCATTCCATGTCAAGTTCCGGTGTTGTGCATACACTCACGTCAGCCTAACAACAAGTCCAATTTCCAACGGTCCTCGACCAATCAGATCTCACTTTTTTTTCCACTGCGCACTTAATCTTCCATCCAAGAGTTTCAGGCTTTTAAGATTAAATTCGCGTGACTTGTGGTCGTAGACGTTGAAGCTGATTTTTTTTTCTTCCGTTTCTTTGAACCTAAAGTTATCTGAAGCAAATTAACGCGTATATGGATAAAATAGCCCCAACATTGAACCTTTTCTGATATATTAGAAGCTGGAGGAAGTATTCTAAACTAAGGTTAGGGCAAAGTTAAGAATTGGAACTGGAAAATCGCCATTCTTGAAGAAGACAGAATGTATTCACGAAAGAAAAGTGTGTCGTCTGTCACCAACTAACCAGCAATTGTTTTGAAGGAAGGGGAGGATATGAAAGAAAGGGCCCGTGAACACAATGGTTATTTACGTAAATAATTTGACAAATGGTTGGTACCTAATTTAGGCAAACAGTGCAGATTAATTGCAGCTGAAACGCTACAAGCAATCGACTGTTTAGCAAAAATAAAAATGGTCGTAAGCGATGATAAGACGGTGGAAGCGATGCAGATGTGGCTAAAGAGATACAGAAAAAATGCGGCTAAAGAGCCACGGAGAATAAACGTCGACAGAATAAGAATTTCATCTAGTGAGCACAAAAGACAGACGATGCAGCTAAAGAGACGCAGATAATAAACGTGAGGCAAAATCAAATTTTGGCCGACGTTCATCCAGTTAACACAAAGCCAGAAGATGCGGCTGAAGAGCCATAGAGAATAAACATCAGGCACGTGATAAACATCGGGCTAAAAGAGGTTTGGGCCGAGATTCATCCTGTTAACACAAAAGATTGAAGGATTGCGTTATAGTACGAAGCAGATGCCTCTCCAACACATAAGTAAATACTGACGCATACCTATTCTCGTTGCCTTTTGGACTTGTGACTGCACTGTGACTGAGGTTGGCGCTAATGACCAAGTTGTCGACGCGCCATTAAGCCTCAGTCCCCCCTCCCTATTCTCGTTGCCTTTTGGACTTGTATGTCAGACTGCCGGAGCGGGAAATCAAACCCACGACCTTTGAAATGTGTACTGAGACGGCCATGTTTAATCCCCACTAACTCGCAGAGGCACTTTCGACAGTAATCAATAGGTAAACAAAGAAGTCATGTTTAAAAATACAATAGTGTCCACTGTTGTTTTAATTGTGTGTTGTAGCTATTTGTTTGCATTTTTTTTTTTTTTTTTTTTACAGTTTGTTGTACCTTGGACCTTCAACATAATTTTCGAGGAATGAAAATTAAAAAATAAAAAATTAATGATTAATACTGACAAAAAGTGCCTGTACGATTTAGTTAGCAGTCGATCACTTCATCCTATAGAATTCTGTCATTGAATTTCTTGTTGCGTGCACTTTTATGCTATCGGAAAACTTTCAGTACCTTCCTGAGCGGCAAATAACATATGTCTTTCTTCGATTGGTTCTTTTTTTTTTTTCACTTAATGAGAATTGGCAACAATCGTTTTTTGCACCCTAAGGTTGATTTACGCCATAGTAATATTTCGTATGCCCTTTTAGTGGGAAACTCGTACCTGGTTTTCCGTGCAACCCCTTGCGTGCGCCTGCGATTCCGTTTTACAATCAATGCATTTCTCCACTTCCTAAACGAAAATTTTATTTGCGTGATACAAATCTTCGCACTTATTCGAAACTGTAATGCCCGACGATTTGCACACGAAATGGTATAAGAAGTGGGAAGGGGGGGTTATGGGGTCGGGGGGGGGGGGGGGGGGAAGGAGGGTTAGAGAAGGGGTGCGGAGTGTTAAACCCACATTTACACAAACCATCTTAACAAATCGTATTTGTAACAAAATTCCCTCAACAAACAAAACGAATTAACAAATTGTTGTAAGAGGGTAATTGTAACACTGGGAGTTTATTATAGTGAGGGTTTATTGGTACCGCCCTCAAAACCGATGGTTTACGAAAAATGAATGGGTATAATTAGAGAGTTGTTGCAAATGTTGTTTGACTCTGCACTTTTTTACGAAGACTGTAAAAAACAAAAAATGTTTCGAGTGTATAATAGTGAAATTAAATTAGTGACGTGACACAAAGCATGTAGCCTACGGGCGTTATGAGTGTGATTTCCGAACTATGATAGCACAGTTAGTATACCGTAAGATCTGGGCACACGCTATTGTGTCGGGCCAAGTTAGGCAGCAAACACCACATCCATTCAATTGTCGAGGAGGTAAACCATTGTAGCGCGACGCCATAGCGTCAGTGTTTAATATCCTGAAGCATAGCTGGGCACATTTCGGGTACTTCAGGAAACCATCAAACTGTTAGTCGGTGCGATTAAATTGGCGAATGTTTTGGTGTGTTGATATCACTCTTTTGAAGGGCCGGACCATTCGGAACTTGGCTATCACTTTTACCAATTTTGGTTATTATATTACCAGTAACAATATGAATAAATACTGAAGCTTTATTCTACAAATAAGCCTAATTACGTAAAAAAAATAATTACGTTAATTCTCATAGCAAGTTATCAGCGATTTTGTCGAGTTTGTATAGTGGTCTTGTGCATTGAATGTCCAATTCAAGTAAGAGGGGACTGAGGCTTTATGATGCTTCAACAGCTGGGTCATTAGCGCCAATCTCTGCCACAGGCCCGACCACTGCACTGTGACTGAGGTTGGCGCTCATGACCTAGCAGTCCCCACGGCATGAAGCCTCAATAACCCCTCTCCCCCCCCCCCCACAATCACAGTGCAGTGGTCCGGATTACCACTGCGCCGTACATCACAGAGACGCTAAAGAAACTCCAAAACTAGATGTTATCATAGATTAGGACCGTCTGCAAAAAAAAAAAATTCCGGACAATTTATCGCTCAATTAACCCGCTATGTCTCGCGTGAGTAGAAACGGTGACGAACACCACCAATTCAAAGTCTGTGGTGTAGTTCCCGAATTCATAGTGGTACGGAAACGTTTTCGTCATCATTGCTGCTCGCTTGTCATCTTTAGCGGTTCACAGTGTTGGCTCCACTCTTCGTTTGTCCCTAATTATAAGTTCGGCTTGAATACTCGCCGATAGTTCTCTGAAAGATCCAATCGAAAGTAGCCTGCAACTTACTCCTAAATGTTAAAAGCGTTTGTTTCCAACGAACAATGGCATCGCTGCACGACACGTGTTTTGCTTCCATTCCGTTCAAACTATATATGTAAATGTTACACACATTGTTTTACCCGGCAAAATGACCGAAATACCGTGAGGGTAAGTCCTTTTAAACGCAATATATTATCTATTTCCACCTCCCTCTCCTCTCTCTGCCTCGAGGCGTCTCACATCGACATACTTTTCGTGCTCACCTATAACTTGCTTAATTACTATCATCGTCTTACTTTCGTTATATTTATGACCGCATCGCGTGAGCCAAGGACCGCCAGCTTTTGGACAGCGCCCTTCCACCTCGCTACAAGGAAGAACCCTCTTTACAGTGAGGTTGACTTGGGTTCTTACGCCGGACAAGAGCAGGGGACCTCCCCTACTAACCACCAGGGGAGGTCTACATTCTAAAACTGTTGGATACGTCGTGAATCGCTAGGAAGGCCGTTTCGTTCTCAACTGTCCATTTGGAATTCAGGTGGGCGGGTGCACGAGGGTGACCGAGGACACGTACGTCACTGGTTTTGTTACAGAGAGGTTTTAGCTCGTGGAACGTGTCGTTGTAACGAGTTCGCAGTGCAGCGCGTGCGCTTCATTCGTTCTTATGCGTCCTTCCTCTAACTCCCCTCCCCCCCCCTCACCCTTCGGTCGGGTGATGACATGTATGCTGAGATGTTGACAACAGTCACGTTGGGGTCTGCAATTAAAACTACGTCGGACAGAGAGCGAGAGAGAGACAGTGAGACACAGAAAAAGATATGAATGTCACCCAGCCAGAATGGGACGTATATGGAAGCTTGTCCAAGTAGAGCTGGGAAAGAGATATTAAAGAAGTTGAATTATTTTGACTGAGAGAGAAAGAGCTCGAAAACGAGTAAAGGAAACATAGCGCTACAGCAAAAATAGTCCATTAAAAATAGCTAGGATTCTGTAAGCTTTTATTACTGAATTAACTTTTCATTAAAATGAGGTAACCGGGAATCGAACCAATGAATTCCGGATCAATATTCAAACACTCCTACTCTCTGAAGAATCTATCCCTGGCTAAGACGGGGTGGTAGGAGCTACGGAGTTCGCTGGTGCATAATAAAGGCTTGGCGGATCCTAGGTTTTTTTTTTTTTTTTTAAATATGATTGTAAGAGTGTAGATGATTGTAAGCAATGTTGAGCAAATGTCTTCCCTTTACTTCTGTAACTTACAGAGATTTACGTTTATTTATTTAGTTCGGAAAATGAATTCGGTTAAGTTCTTTTTATCAAATAAGCTCTATAAGCGGAATGAATACCTTTAAATTCCTTTACGTCTCTTACGAATGCACGCAAGTATAACCACAATAAAACGTCAGCTGACTTGCAGAGTGTAGAATTAGGGCTGAATCGTATGACTTTGACTTGCTAGGAAAACTTCCAAACTTGCCAGCACCACTCACAACAAGGTTCCTTCAAGAAGCTATTGATGAGATAAAAATTGTTTTCTTCTTCTGCGTGTCACTAACTATTTTTAAACTGCCTCAGGGGCTTCCTTGGACCTCAACGTATTACTCAGAATATGAGGTCTTGAAAGTCATCGTTGAGATCTTTGGGTAAACATGCCCTAATTTAGTTCCAGTCCTTGCTACAGAGGACTGACGGCACAGAGATCGGGGAAGATCAGACAAGACAAAATCCGGTTTTTAATCGCTTAATTTAAAGAGTTCCGAATTCCCCCCCCCCCCCCCTCCAGAAAAAAAAAAAAAAAAAAAAAGAACAGAAATTTTAAAAACATTTGGACAAAAGAGAACCCATCTCGTACAATAAAATAAAAGAAAGCATTGTTAAATTATACATCATGTTCTGAAGTGACGAAAGGAGAATTAAGGGTCTAAGTGCATGCATAAAAAGACAAATTTGCGCAAGAGAGAGAAAGAGAACACTATTAAAATATGAACTAACTGGCCGTATAGAGCTGGCACATCACGTAATTATAGAGGGCGCTTCAGCTGCTGAAAATTTGCGTTATTACACTCCAGCACGCACTTGTCCCAGTCCTTGTAATCTGCTTTTCAACTTTTGTGCGATTCAACGTGGGTATGAAGAATGGATGGACAGACGAAGAGAGAGGTAATAAATGGATTTTGGAGAAGCGAACCTTGAAAAGGGCGGAATATGTCCATTCTCTTTTACCCTATCATTACAATCGTAGTTGGTGGCGGCTAGCAGGAGTCTTCAATAGGTAGCGTCATTTAAATCCATACGTCAATTCTAACACTGCATGCCGGACAGGAATGGGCACAATTCCATTTCAATGGATTTGAGTCAATTACTTGGACATGAAGTGAGCAGCAAGTCAAGTCAAATCCATTTCTAACTAAATACCGTTGAAATAATCAATTACATTCCAGATCGATTCCAATTTTCATGAGGAAAAGTCAATTTCAGACAAGTCACTGCCATGTTTCAGTTCAGTTCAAATCATTGCCGCAATCTGCATTTGCTATTTCAAATCATTTCCAATCATTTACTTTTCGTTTTTCCTTCTGACAAATCAATTCCAGTCCTTTCTTAGTTCCAGTCAATTCTTGGTTGGTCATCAGGAAACATTTTGACCAATTCCATTCAATTCTATCCAATTCAGTTTAAGTCCGGCAGGGATATTTTCACAAAATTCAAGGTGTTGCCGAAAATATAGACGATTTTGGTGAATTTTAGGGTTGAAATTGAGTAAACTGATTTGAATTTTGTGGAATTGGCCTGAATTTCAGGTTGATTCAAGTCTGGTCAAACCAAGGAATTTTAAGTCAAATATAAATCAATTTAAATCTAGGCAAGAGCCAATCCAATGAATAGCTTGGCAAGTCAAGTCAACCAGAGCGCAACATTTGCCGAAATGATGGTCATCAAGTCATTTATTTCCTACCAAGTCAGTTTATAATTTCGGGAAATACCCAACTCAAGTTCAAATCAAGTCGAGTGGAATTGAAGATTAATTAAGACAATTCCATGAATTCATAACCTGAAACTGTCCGACGTAGAATCAATTCCACCAAGTATACAAAAGTGGAATAGAGTAAATTAATTCCAAGTACGGATTGACTTGCGCCCATCGCTGATGCCAGACAAACACAAAAGCTGACAACCTGACGTTAATGACGCTACCATCATGCACAACAAAACTTATTAATCTTTAATCAGTCTTACAAGTTTCGTTGCAAGTTTCACTCTGGTTTTGACGGCAGCTAAGTAGTTTGGCCGCATCATCCAGTAGAGTAACTCTGAACCGGCCCGCAGAAACGTAGCAAATCGGCAGAAGCGGGTCTGGCATCTTGTCATTGGACAATTATAATTGCAACCTTGTAATTAAAGAAAAAGAAGAAGAGGTAATAGAATAAAGGAATTCATTCGCTTTACATCGCTCTGTTCTCCATTTATTTCCCTCTCGCAAAACATCTGGTATGACCACCGAGTTTTAATAGGTTTTATAAGCCATTTTGTTTCTGATGGTCGGAGGAGAAGAGTGGTCATTATTGTATTTGAACAAAGAGCAGCAATACGTGGGTTTTTTTTTCTCTCGCTTTATTTCGTATGATCGTAAGAGAAGGCAGATGTGGAGGGGGTGACGCGGAACTGTTCAAAGCCTAAACAAATTTAATTATATGCCTATTTCCAGGTCGGTATCTCTGGCAGTGACGGGTTTCGCTGGCCTTCAAGTTAGCCAGTTATAATGCCTTTACATTGTTCGGACTTTGCATCGCAGTAGCCGAAGGACCAACCACCCCTCCATCTAAAAATGAAAAGTTGCCTAATTCTCTGACGTAGTGTCTTTGTTTAACATCTCTGTACTGTATGGCACAGTAGATCAGGAAGACTACTGCTTTGTGACTGAGGTTGGCGATAATGACCTAGCTGTCGACGTGCCATTACGCTTCAATCCCCCCTCCCTTCCTTCAGATTGTTGTATTCCACCTCATTACATAAATGAATTAAATCTTTTAAAATTATTATTAAATCTTTTAAAATTATCATTTGGGACAGCAAAGGTAGAGATTACTATTTTGTGCTTTTGGATAACCACTCCCAGGTTTCCTATTCGGCATCGCTTCTTCCCCGAACGAGTTGTAGCCCCTCTGGAACTCACTTCCATCTACAATTGTAGCGGCTCCCATTTTCAACTTGTCAAGGTCAAGACAAGACGTAGCTTGGCCAAATTCCCATAATGTCAAAAACTCTGGTTTTCCCGTTTCTGTTTAGTGGGAAAACTGAAGCGATTATCCTGCCCCCGTCGCCAAAATATTCCTGCTCGCGGAGGAGATAAATACTGACCGGTCCCTAAGCCCGTTTTAAACCAGGTCGTTCCTTCGTTGTAACGGGGTTCATGCCGCGCGGCTGGCAGTCAGTCGGCTGGCTGTTGCTTAAGCCCTTTAAACGGTTTGCAACGAGTCTCGAAATAAAATGTTGTGCTCGACGTAACTCTGGATCTGCCAGACAGTTGGTTCCTCTCTGAGCGCGGAGATTTTACGAGCGCGGAGAAAATAGAATCATTTTTCCGATTGCTCGCAACGGATCCGTGAAAGCCTTTTAACTTCTTCACCTCTAACTCCACCGCCCCCCCTCAATTCCCCGGCTCCCCTCCCCTCCTTATCTTGATAAAAAGAAAGCGAGAAAAGGAAAAGAAGAAGAAATGATACCGCTCAAGAGTCTCAAAGAAGAAAAAAGAGTTTGTGTTTTTCGTTTCACCGCGCGGACCACCCAACCACCCTTTTATGTGGAGTTAAATATCTGTAAGTCTTTCGGGAAAGTTGCAGAAATCTGTTGGTCTTTCGGCCAAATCTGCTTTGTTCATTCTCTGTGACTTTTTAACCGTGGGCTTTTTTTAAGTGGCTTTTTAACTGTTCACGCCCCTTTTTGCTCCACACCCTCACCATTTTTTGTGCTCTTGTTTTGGTTTGTAGCCCTTCTGCCGTCCATTCCCTTGCTGGCCTAAATTAAGGTCATATTCCTTTAAGAACCGACGTAAATACCCAGTGTGTTGACGTGCCATCCTATCTACGTGGACTGCTGCACTGTGGCTAAGGTTGGCGCTAATGACCTAGCTGTCGACGCGCCATTAAGCCTCAATTCTCCTCCCCCCCCCCTCCCCTTTCTATGTTTCGTTTGTAGAGCACTCGATGCTACGGCTGTTGTGTATCTGTGTGTTTTCTTGTCTTGATTGACACAAACGGATAACTAACTGCACGCTGTTTACAAGGGTTTGTGCATCCCTCCCCTTGAAATCCTGCTGAAGGACTTTACTGCAGAATTAGCGTTATCTGAAAGGTATGTGCTGACTTAAGCTGTGAACTTAATGAAGAGAATTTAATACTATGTGCTACGCGAGGCAACTACGTTAAAATCATCCGAGTAGCAATAAGTGTATAAGTGTAGCAAGTAGAGCTCATCGATCGAAGGTGACGTCTTCAGCGCCGTCGTGAAGTGGCTTATATCAGTTAGTCAGTTTCTGCAACTTTAGCGTTACTTATGACCGCCGTAAACATCTATTGATCAAAATACGCACAATGTTGTGCTGCACTGAAAAACTAAATAACAACACATAAAATGGGGGCAACACCGAGAAAAAGCGACATTTCATAATATTAAATCTCTTGAATAAATGTAAATCTCTCATCATTGAACGAGATTCGATTTCTTTATCGCATCGTTGCAAAACAGCGGTCGAAAAATGGACTTAAGCAGAATCTACAAAATAAAACCAAAACAAAAAATGAGTGCAGTGACGTCAATAATATTCAAAATAACCGAAGCGCGTCGACTGAAGACTTCGAAAAAAATTATAATCCCTTACAAAGGAGTCGTTATTAAAGAAATGGAATTCGAACAAAAAATAACGTGCTTGATATCTTAAAAAAGAACTGGATCTTTCATAAGAAAAAGAAAGGCTTTTCTTATCACAAAATTTGATTGAATTGTAGACTGGATCCTCGAACACCGGTCGCAGTAGAAGCGAGAAGTAAAAAAAAAAAAACCAAAAAAAAAAAACAACGCTTCAGTCAAAGTCCTTGTTTTTAGTGATGCGTAGTGTGCACCAGTAAGAATAAACCCGTTCATCATTTTTCATTATTAAAAAGCTGAGAAAAGCTACCACTAGTGACAAACTGCTTGGAAAATATGTGGCTTTTTCTCCAGTGGAAATGAAATAAACAAAAAAAATCTGTTAATAAAACAGAAAAAATCACTGCTGTTCCTATAAGATACACTGAGAAATACTGACCTGCAACTTGAAAAGCTAATTAAATCCTTACCGTTTTAAATTCTGTGTATTGAAGTCCACGTTATTTAAGTAAATATGCCCCGTCCATCGTCGCGTGTGGAGGATTGAAGCTAAATCCAGTGTGCGATGGGAATATATTTACTTGTGCTATCTGAAGCTTTGGCCTCCTTGCCACGTATAGCTAGGCATCGCTGGCGTATTACCTATGTTACGTATACCCTAATATCCTTGCAGAAAAAAAATTAAAAAGTTTCGACAATTTGCAATTTTTTTTAATATCAGTATCCTACACGATACAAGCCATTGTAGCCATTGTATAAAATCTTTGTCTGCTGAACAAAGGCTGCTTGAGAGCTACTCACATATTTGATTCCGCTATCAATACTAAGGGCGCGTTGACGCAACAAGTCATTCTCGCTCGCCGAATGCTATTTGCTAGACAATCGTTATTTATTTATGATAGTTTCTCGTTCCTTCTACGGTCATAGATAACAAATTGCATGTATTATAAAAAACAACACGGACAAAGAACAAAGTGCTACAGTAATTTTAAACATTGCTACAAGATTGTTGTCATTTCACGCTATTTCCAAAATTTGCTATTCTCCCTCAAATTACAGCTTCTAGCAATGATCAAACGTCGGTAGAATAAATAGCTTCTCGCAGCGAGAATTCAAAATCTAACATGGCGTCCGTTTCGTGGCTATCGAATCGAAGACAAACCATCGAATGGCGGCATACAAAAAACAGTCCATCGTCTTGTACTGCAGTAAAAATTGTTTTCCTGTTGTCATAAATCGACGCTCAAATGTTGCAAGCATCGTACGCCGTGTCACGAGGCACGAGGAGAAGGGTTGCGTCTGCGTCGTTGTCATGGTTACTAATACGCATAGACAACTCGAAAGCCACATACTCCGGTAAAGGCGAGAAGCAGCCATCAGATTTAGTATTGACTAAGTAAAAACTAGTGAGCGAGAAAACTGTAGTTGCGTAAACGAGCCCTAACAGTATCGTTTAATATTCAACATGGCTACCTCACGAAAAAAAAACTATAATTGAACACGAATGGAGCTCAATTAATAAGATCTGTTTTCATTTTTCTTTTTAATATCTTGTTTAGGACTGTTTATTGATTTCTGGCAAATAACTTGAGAAACTATTTCGTCTCAGAGTTAAAGGGACATACTCTCTCGCTATTTTCGTGCATCTTGCGCATATATAGCTTTTGCGACATTTACATACGTTTTAGTGAATGTAGCAAAATCGTCTTGCACGTAAGAAAAAACAGGAAAATAAGTGTTTGCAACATTTACGTACGTTTGAGTGAATGTAGCAAAACCGTTTCGTAACTGGGAAAAAACAGAAAAAATAAAAGCGTTTGCAACATTTACATACGTTTGAGTGAATGTTGCAAAACCGTTTCGTACTTGGGGAAAAAACGTGAAAATAAAAGCGTTTGCAACATTTACATACGTCTAAGTGAATAGAGCAAAACCGTCTCGTACGTGGGCAAAAAAATGGGAAAATAAAATTGTTTGCAACATTTATCACGTTTGAGTGAATGTAGCAAAACCGTCTCGTACTTGGGGAAAATAGAAAATAAAAGCGTTTGCAACATTTACATACGTTTGAGTGCATAGACAAACAGTTTCGTACGTGGAGAAAAGAAACGGGAAAATAAAAGCGTTTGCAACATTTATCACGTTTGAGTGAATGTAGCAAAATCGTCTTGTAACGTCGGCAAAAAAGGGAAAACTAAAGCGTTTGCAACATTTATCACGTTTGAGTGAACGTAGCAAAACCATCTCGTACGTGGAAAAAAAACTGGAAACTAAAAGCGTTTGAAACATTTACACACGTTTGAACTAATGTTGCAAAACTGAGACATGCAGGCAGGAAAGCCGACATATGTACCTTCAACTTGAGATTAACATTAAGAGAAAAATGATTCAGTCGGTGGGTTGGAACGTCAAAATCGATCAATTTTAAAGAAATTATAAAGTAGCAAAGCATGCTGTCACGTGACAAATTATTAGCTGAAGTCCGCACGAACTACGGAAGAAGAAAAGGGCCACGACACAAAAAAATACGTCGGGGAAAAAAATAAAAAGTTAAGAATTAGAGAGAGAGAGAAAGAGGGAGAGCCCTAAGTGCATTATCTCCATTATTTTTCTACTGCTGGTGTTACCTGTCGACAACCCAACCTGGCTTAAGGCACTTTGTTATTCAAATGATTCTGGTGACTCAGCACTCAGTAATAATTAAGCCGCTGTTATGATTGATTCTTTGGCGCAATTGTAAATGACACTGCAGAATTTCGGCCCACGCCCGTCCGTTCACTAATGAAGGTTTCGGAAGACTTGAACCAAATTCGCTCGCTGGATGATTATAACCAGCTGTGGTATCTTTCCCTCTCTCTGTTACGCAATATTTTCGAGGTAAATTGAGTTGTGATATAGGACTAATACTTGACAAAACCAAGTCATGCAGGAAATAGCAACATTCCGATTCTTGAATTGTTTGTAACGCTGTTACCTGTTTGAACAAATCGCGAGTAAGCGTAATGTATTTAAAGAAAAAAAATATTGAGGTTTTTGTTTGCAAACGAACTGAAATCGGATTGAAACAGAAATGACTAACCCGGACTGGAACCGAATTGGAAATGGATTGAAACAGAGCTAATCTGGACTGAAACCGAAGTGGAACCAGATTAAATGGAACTAATCCGGACTAAAACCGAATTGAAACCGGATTGAAACAGAACTAATCCGGACTGAAACCGAATCGAAACCGGATTAAACAGAATTAACCCGGACTGAAACCGAACTTAAAACGGATTAAACAGAACTAACCCGGACTGAAACCGAATTGAAAACGTATTGGAACTATATTGAAACCGAACTGTAATTTCTACCACCTATGACTACAGGGTAAAGCTAGGAAAGCAGAATCTATAAACATCGATGACACTGAATTGGTTGGAACAATCAGATGGACGCTAGGTGTGTCAAGTTAAAAGGCCCATTTAGGCCTACCAATGTAAACATAACCTCATTTGAATGAGACTGTGCCTGTTAAAAAACTGATCGTAGGGTATGACTAAAAATTAGGCTAAAAAATATTATTTTCAGTAAATTAAAACATAAGTAACGCTCCACATGTGATGATAGGCCTTGCTGACCTTTATTAAAACTGCATCATTTCAGGCTATTCATCAGTAGCAAACTAGATAAAAAAAAAAAAGAAGAAAAAAAAGCATATGTAGGACAGTAAAACTTGCATTTACTTTTTTTTTTACCCTTTTCTTATGATTCAGTGATGAGAAGCCATTTTATGCGAATTGTATCAGTTATATATATTTTTTTAATTAGCGTATTAATAAGTAGAAATCCGCTAGCCGAAAATATTACCTTTTTAATAGGTAATAAAATGGTAATAATAGGTAATGACGTGAAGAGCATGTAGTATTATTAAACCAACACCCTACACTGAACCTAATGATAGAACCACTGCACTGTGACTGAGGTTGGCGCTAACGACCTAGCTGTCGGTGCGCCATAAAGCCTCAATCCGTCCCCCACCCCACGATAGTATTCTGCTTCTGGAGACTTCGAATATTTGTTGTACATTACCGTTGTGCATTGTACGTGAAACACGAATTGAAACAATTTTTCCTTTCAATTCCCTATATCCCCCCCCCCCCCCCCCCAGCAGCCTCCAATGTCCCCTTACTCCATTTTCGACCGCTCCACCCTTCTCAAGTCACCAATGTCCGATCT
>JAHWFP010186547.1:2147-21855 GCA_023313725.1 Lithobius niger | reverse complement strand
GTGTTGGCCTTGGAACCAGGGCACTGGTTAGCGGCTTGTGCAGGGGATTATGGTTCAAAACATTGGGTCTGTTGCACACCTGTCATGTTCTAAGCCTCTGCCACCGCGTGACCCGAAGAAGACACGTGTTTCTTCCTACCTGCAAATACTTATGCATACGCATATGTTTTTCAAATCGGTCGGAAAAGGCGCCCCGATTAGGAAGGGGTTTCGGACCTACAAGGAAGCCGAATATGTAACTGAGCTGGGTAGTATTGAGTTGGATTCGGTTCTCAATAACCCCTCATTCATTAAAACTCCTAGTCAACAATCTGAAGAGGACGATGTCATGTTCAGAGCCAGCATGAGAGCAAGCTCTCAAGCAGGCTTATTACTCGTCATCAACTGCAGCTTTGAAGGCGATGGCATTGGTCAACCCGGAGCTCAGGGAAAATAAAACAATTATGTATGCATCTTCTTAAGCGAGCATCTTCATTCCACAAAGATTGTTAAATTGGCAATGCCGTCTACTCATGCACAATGCCTTTCGGCGTCGAGACGCCCTCCTCGAATCTGCAACGGGGGGTCCCGGTGGATGTAGTGGGCAAGTTGAGATTTTACCAGTTCAGGGTTCTGGAGACTTGCTTAATGGACAGTTACTTGTATTGGCCCCAGAACTCAAAGAAAAGGTTCGACCTGCCCAAACATCGGTCAGCGCGAACCATGGAAGCTCTCGAAGCAAGCCTACGTATGCAAAGATCCAACACCCAGCAGCCGGACATTGGAATGAGCCATATGGAGGAAAGGGTAGCAGCAAAAAGCCAGTGGACAAGGCAATGGATCGTTCGCCCTTTCGTGACCTTCCCAATTGATCATTTAATATCAATTCCTCGTCACGCGGGAAAGGACCAGGGAGTTACCAGCGTGGCCGAGGATCGTACCGGGGAAGAGGTAAAAGACCTCCCCCATTCACCGTCAGGTGGGGGGGAAGGAGTGCCAGACATCTTGGACATTGGAAGAGGTTTGCGTCGGACCCCTTCGTCCTCCGAACCCTGGAGGAGGGATACGCACCGCCATTCGTCACCAGGCTTGTAACTACAGACTACCCGCCAGACTGGCTGGTAGGACGTTCCGAAATCCCAGAACTTAGCAAGGAAGTCAATTGCTGGTTGTGAAGGGGGCAGTAGAAGAAGCACCTCCCGGTCCAGGTGTTTGGAGTCCAGCAAGGGTGTTTCCGAACGGGAGGAGGATCCAGAGTTATTTTCAATCTTCGGAAACTCAATCAACACCTCGCAAAGGAACATTTCCAGATGGAATCGATCGAATCAATTCGAGACTCACTCCAGCACGAAGAGTATACCATTTCTATCGACCTCGAGGATGCGTATCTGCACGTTCCCCTCAATCCTTCGATTCGACATCTGTTCCGCCTTGTGGCGGGGGGAAAATCGTTCCAATGGAAATCTCTTCCCTTCGGCTTAGCGACGGCTCCATACGTGTTACCCGGATGCGGAAACCTGTGCTTGCATACCTGCACCTACATCACATCAAAGCTCACGCTTATTTGGACGATTGGCTGGTTCGAAACAAGGACTGTTTTCTTCTGACCCAGCAATGGGAAATGTGCAGCTCCCTGTTTTCACATTAGGTCTTGGTATAAACCTCAAGAAGTCCAGACCAGTTCTAAGCATTTGGTTTTGTGTTCCTGGGTGCAGAGTTCAACACTGTAAAAATGGTGGTAAAACCAACACTGGAGGGGTTCGTCAAGATGAGAACGTCGGGGAAGACATTCGTCAGAAGGACCAAGGTAAAGGCGAAGGAGTTGGCATCGCTCATTGGACTCTTGGACTCCAATGCCAGACTTGTACCCTTAGGCCACTGGCGGGTGAAACCGATTCACTGGTTTCGGAAGACAGCGTGGCAGCCGCGGAACAGTTGGTTGGACATCATTCCGCTACGAGACCTCCTGAGGCAGAGCTTGTCGTGGTGGACGGCGAAGGGAAACCTTCAAGTTGGAGTGCCCATTCACGAGCCGGTTCCGGAGTTGCTCCTATTTTCAGACGCCGCCCTGTCAAGGTGGGGTGCTCGCCTTGCCGGGGAAACTGCATCAGGCATTTGGAGCGAAGAGGAAAAGGTCCTGCATGTCAACGTCCTGGAACTCAGAGCAGTTTGGAGAGCCCTCCTTGCCTGGAAGCTAAGGCTGAGGGGTCAGGCAGTAGGCATCATGTGCGACAATGCCACGGCTGTTGCGTATGTGAAGAAAGGTGGAGGCACACATTCGAAATCTCTTATGGAAGAAGCCTCCATCCTGTTCGAGATCTGCATGCGGTACGAAATCTCGCCGGTTCCTCGCCACATAGCAGGAAGTCTCAATGTGTGGGGCGGATGAGTTGTCCCGGGGTTCACAGGGGCCGTCTACGGAATGGATGTTGGACCCTCAGGTTTGTGAAGCCCTGTTTCGTCAGTGGGGAACCCCGTCGGTGGATCTGTTTGCAACCCACTACAACGCTCAGCTCTCATGGTTTGTGTCCCCGTTCCCGGATGTGAGGGCCTGGGCAACGGACACGCTGTCAATCAGCTGGGAAGGTCTGAATGCGTACCTTTTCCCGCCGTTCAAACTTCTGTTGAAAGTGATCAACAAGTTGAGAGTGGCCAAAGGGAAATGCATCCTAGTAGCCCCCTGGTGGCCAGGTTCCCAGAGTGGATGGAGCTGAAAAAGACGGATCCAGTCCCTTGCCATTCACAGAGAACTTATCTCAACATCGGGGAAGAACCCGACACCAAACCCTTCCATGCTGAATCTTCAAGGGTGGAAACTCTAAGGAAGAATTTGGTGAGGGAGGGATTTAAGGAGGAAGTGGCATCCAGGATTACGAAGTGTTTGAGGGAGTCCTCGCAACGTAACTACAATGCCAAATGAAAAAAGTGGTTCGAGTGGTGTGTAAAGTCAGACTGCGACCCATGCAACCCGGACCTGCGAATGCTGACAGCTTTCTTTGAAGAGCATTTGTCAAAAGTTTGTCCCCAAGGGCTATCAAGGACTCGTTCGGCCATTAACTCGGTGTTGACATGCGTTGGGGATCCAAAGACTGTTTTCCAATGTAGTGGTTTCCAAACAGGTGGCAGCCTTTGAAAATGGGGGACCAAGACAAACGAAATTGTTCCCCACATGGAATCTGCCTTGGTGCGGCAAAGTCTAATGGGCGCCCCATATGAGCCAGCTAGAAATGCGTCCATTCTATCTATCCCAGAAGACAGTATTCCTCGTCGCTTTAGCCTCGGCAGCACGCCAAAGTGAGTTGGCAGCCTTCACCAGCCTTCATATTCGTTTTGCCAAAGACTGGTCGGAGGTATTTTTTGACGTTTTCGGCCCATTTCAGGGCAAAAAAATTGCAAACCGGGAACGACATGAAGCCTGTTCGGCTTAAGGCTCTAAACGAGTGTGGACAAACACGAAACCAAGAATGTTTACAGGGTCCGATTAGAGCTATGCGGTTCTACCTATCCAAAACAGAAAATAAAGAAGGAGGACTGCAAGTTCATAACAAGCCAACTCCACTGTTTTTTGATGTGGACTCAAACAGTGGTGAATTTATGGATAAGGGAGTGTCACCCTTCAAGTTGGGGAAATGGATCTGTGCCGTGATTAAAAGAGCATACTTGAACGGACAGGATCACGAGGATCTCCCCGCTATAGTTAGAGCACATGAGCTTCGGGCATTAGCCGCATCATGGGCGTATGGTTGTGGCACAGCTTTGGATGAGGTGGTCACAGTGTGCTCATGGAATAGCAGTACCACCTTCATCAAACACTACCAGATGGGGTCACCCTTAGTGTAGACTGGGGACACCGGGACGGAGGCACACACTGGTGAATGAACTATAGTGCTAACTCAGACTGAGGGAGTCACCTCGAGTGTAGACTAGGGACACCCAGTCAACTGAGCACGCCAGTGAAGTAACTGGAAGAGGAGACGAGACCAACTGTGTAGAAGTGGTAAGTTGACTTATTCCATGTTAAAACAGTAGTAGGCAAGCTCTCCCGGGTTCAGTGAGGTTTTTCCCCACCGCCTGAATGACAAATTCATCATAATTACTGAAGTAAGTATTTGCAGGTAGTAAGAAACGATAATTTTAAAAGGTAAAATTAGTTTTTACTAACCTAAATACTTACTTCAGTAAGAACCCGCCCGCCTCCCCGCATTCACTGAAAGGAGAGTTCAAAATGTGATAAGGGGAACAAACAAGATGGCGGCCTCCTAGTTAGGAGTAGCAGCACCCCTGGCGGGAGAGGAGAGAAAGTTTGGATACAAGCTAAAAAAGGGGGAGTTTTTTAGTTGATAAATGAGCAGTGATAGCGTAAAATGATGATTTTAAGCATAATTACTGAAGTAAGTATTTAGGTTAGTAAAAACTAATTTTACCTTTTAAAATTATCGTATTTCATGCTTTGGAGTTGTGCGTTACTCGTATGAATCTGAAAATAAGTGGTACTGTGCCGCGTTATTTCTGTTATCGCATATTTGCAGTCCTATTAATTTACTCCATACTTTTTTTCACAGTTGAAAAGGTACAAGACATACGCCTACTTGCTGCGCTCAAAAATGGCGCAGCATCCCGAGTTAGAACCACCGCTGGTGGAGACGTCCATCGGCGAGGTTGATGAGAAGGAAAATGGCGAGAATGGTGATCGGGAAGTACAGTCTAGCCCGACAGCAACAGCAGCAGCAGCAGCAGCAGCAGCAACGCCAATCCCCTCTTCCCTGGCAGCCCCTGGATCCACATCTCCTGACCGCACTGCTGCGGGTGAAGCCACGCGGTGCAATGCGGTTCAGCGTAATTCGCCTCGGAGCATCTCGGACCGGTATAGCTACCGTGCGGCAATATACAGTAGTAATCGAGGCGACGACTATGTCTGATGAGTTGGGTGCTCGACTGACTGGTTTTGATAGATTGAAACAATGAATGAGAGCTCGCCATTATTTAATAATGGTCGACAGAACTCGTTTCTCAAGAAAGAGAGAATGCATGTGAGCGACATTGTGTGTTTCTATCAGAGTTCTCAGATTTCCTCTGGCCCGGATATAAGTGACCCAGATGTTTTTATATTAAAAACGTTTACAATGCACTGTGCGCGCTTGTGTTCTGCTCCCATCATGTTACGACTTGAAAGAAAGGTTTTTCGCATGGAACCGTATTTTTTAGCAGTGGTTACGTAGCAAATCAAAGACGACGTCAAAAGGGGCAAACTACAAACGATACCAGCATTTCCTCTTTGCCTCTAATCTTAATCCCTAATCCAAGATAGATTAAGGATAAGCTTATTAAAGTATGAGGAATGGAAATGCTATTTACCTCATAAAAGGAAGATAGTGCTCCTAAGGTAAAACTCATTGAGTTTACGATATACTGTGCCATTACGTTTGCTTCTTTGTTATGACATACGCTGCCACATTGTTTTTAACAATTCCAGATTCTTATTTTTTTTTTAATTGATGTATTATGAATGACGTATTGCTTGCCAGTTGCCAAAGTACAGTACTGTGTTTGGAATCCAAAATAGATAGTGCATAAAACAGTTTTCTAAAAATGTATATGTACATAAAAATATGTTGTGTGACGAGAATGGTTTGGAATGGATAAGCCTGTTGCGATATTCAATTGTTTTCTGTTGAGGACCCAAACTAAGGGTAACACGAGAGACATTTGTTGAAGGTGTACAGTATGGAATTTTTCAACAGCAATACAGGTACTGTATTGTCCTTCAGGAGAGTGCAGGTTTGTAATGATCGCAACATTCGCGCTGCAAACACTGAAGGCCAAACCTTTATCTGACAGAAAAGAACGAGTATGACCGGAAGATTTTCAACATCATGTGACGAGGGCTTCATTCGTAGCGTACAACTTCGTCATTTGGTCGTTAACAATTTACACTTTTAACAGATCCCTAAAATAATTGTATTTTGAATGAAATTCAGCTACAGAATGCGTTAAAACTTAGCATGTTTACTGCAGACTATTTTTAACTCTATCTTACTAGCAACCAGTACTGAAGCTCGAGTAAGGCCATATCGTTCAGCATACAATTGGATATCAAGCTGATTGGTCAGAAAATGATTGGTGTGTGAACGACGTTACTGAACTGATGCCAACCCTTGCATACCGAAAGTCTGCACTATAATGCTGTAACAATTTCTCTTTCGATAGCGTATTAATATTTGGAAACTACTAAATGAGTGCAACTAAGCAAGCACAGGAGAAATATTTAACCTGTTTGTACTTTTGATTCCAACAACCGGTGATCACAAATTAGTTTTGGCAATCTGCAAGTTTTCCTAATTTTTACTGTTCAAACTTTGACCGGCAGATATCGGTTTGGCAATTAGTACGGTCATACCGTAATAAATCCCAAATCAAATTTTAACAGTATATTTAAACCCTGAAGTAAGTAGTAAGTACAGCTAATTTGATGCTTTTAAGAAGCGCCTTTCAGAGTAGCTGAAATAATCTTCTGGAATTGGTTTTTAGTAAGTAATATTAATTAAACATTTATGCTTAAAAAGCAATACGAATTTGTTTGACTTCAAATAAGCTACTCTTGCGACACAACATATTTTTCGTAATGCCTTTTTAACTTGGTTACATACGATTCTAAATAGTTTGTGTGTTATTTACATATTCCTTCCTTGTCAACTGTGGTTGTCATGGTAACTTTTACTTAGGCTTGCAATCTGCCTGTAGAAGTCTGCAAGGCTAGCAACTTTGGTTATCCTGAAGCAACAATGTACAAAAAGTGTCACTTTATCGGTATTTATTTGGTTTCTAGAAGGTTCTGATGACGTACTACAGTGGTATCATTTTGTAAGTTTGACGATTATACTTGCATGGTTCAGTCAAGCCCTATTCACTCGCTCCGAAATCTACTCAACTGTCCATCGATAGTACTCGCGATCAAAACGTGCCACGCCATCTGTAGGATGCGACTACAGACTAGCTTCAGCACGGCTGCTTCCGAGCAAATCCTAGACTGAAACTGAAAGTCGGTTCAATCGCACTATATGTAGTTAACACTCTTCTACAGGAGGCAGGCACTGGCCACGTGGCTAAAACGTAATTTCTGCTTCTGTCCGCAGTTGGTGCTCTCGTGGCAAAATTGAGAAACTAGAGTGTCTGTTACGGAGTTTTGAATGCGATGCTTGAACGGTTTAGTCTAGCAAGTGAAATATCTCGTAATGAAGTGTAGTTATTAATCCAAGGTTCAGTCGCAATGAGTTAATACTACAGTATTTTTTACTGTGCGTTAAATGCGTCAACACTTAACATACGCCATTGCTGTAATCATTTCATTCTGCGGGCTCGAAAAAAACTTTAGAAAATTGTGTTGACTTATTTTGTAATCTGGCATAATAAATTAATGCCACTGTCGATTGAAATATTAATCGGTATTGGTTTAATGTTTTTCAATAACTTTGCCGATGTTGACCAATTTTGACGTACACGTGTTTTTCTGATGGGTATCCAGTGGTGCTATTCCGAAATAATTAGCACATTCCTTTTATTTTTAATTTTTAGCACAATCAAAAACTTTTTAAGCAGCTTTAAGTTTTACTTCTTTGAATGTCTTCTTAGACTCGTGAGTCGCTGGCACTGGACAATTTTCTTTCTACGTTAATTTTGAAGGCTGAGTGAACATTTTCGCTACTTGTTTATTGATTTTTTTCCCTATGACGTCTGAACGGCTTATGCTGTTAATTTGGTACAGTATAGCCTCTTTAATAAGAACTCTGATAACAAGAATTCCCACTTAATACGAACTTTTTTCAATATTTTGGTTGGTCAGCTATTCAGTCAACACTAAATGTATACGGCTAAAATGAACTCTGTTAATTTGAATATACGGACAAAACGAACAAATATTTATAATTCCATCCTGTTTTTATGAATTTGCTGTTCGTAACGGTTTCTTTATCCCCCTTGAATTTTGTTTTATTCTACACAAAACATTGTTCCTTAGTCGACTCCATCTTGGAAGTGATAAGAGTTTCGTCAATTTGTGCAAGTGCGAAGTGCGAAGGTCAAGGATGAAAGAGAATACAGTGTACCGGTATATACTGGTAAGCTACATTATTTTACAGCTGCAGTCTATTTTCTCTTGTCCGTTCAATAAGAACTATGGCTAAGAAAAACAGTGTTAGCAGTCCCCTTAAAGTTCGTATTAAAGAAGTTTTACTGCATAAGCACGATTGAAAATTTGGTGAAAAAAACGCTTCAAACGGTATATTGGAGCCAAATTGATAAAAGTTAAGCGAAGTTACTGAAAGATCTGAAAAATGGCAAAATTTTGCCAAGTCAGAATAGAGAAGATGCGGCTTCATATCCTGTTCATATCCAGATTCAGTCGAGTCCGTAAGTAAAATAAGAAGCCGGTAAGGCAGCCTTAGAGTTACATTACTGTTGTATTTGGTGACGTTGCTTTAAAAGCCATTATCTTTTTTTTTGGGGGGGGGTAGGGGTAGGGGTGGGGGTAAATTAACCATAGCCAATGCAGGTGTTAACCTGCAGCTACATTGTTTTTTTTTTTATTTGGGTATACAGCTGCCTAAAGGTCTCCTAGGCAGTTTTTAGGCTGGCAGTTTTTTTATTTTATTATTTACTGCATAAATTTTATCTAATTGTTCGCTTAAAATTATCCTAAAAATTGTTCTGTGTTCTAGCTTCTTTATCAGACTTGTTAATTTGCTAATCCTTATTTTGGAATTTTTTTTAATTTTTGCTAAAAATTTTGAAACCAATTTAAGCTACTAAACTGAGATTGGCACCATTGCTCTAAAAAATGGTCAGAATGGTGTATTGGAATGTCAAACTCGGTCAATTTCTGGCAGTTATTAACAACAAAAAATTGTGCTCGTGCAGGAGCAAAGGTGGAGGGACAACATTTTTTTAGACAAGCTTACAGCCTTCTCATTAATTTTAGTCATCGCTTTCGGGTACTCGTTAATGCGAGACGCCGGCAAGAAAAAAATTATCGTAATGTGAAAACATCAGTGGAGTGAGGCATCTTTGCAACGAATGCAACCAAATTTATGGCTCCCTCGGCTACTAAGTCTTGTCAGGTGATATGTCGTGTCCGGGTCCCGGAATCGTGCCACCAGAGTACGTTTCGGCTCGAAGCACGATAATTATTTTGGATGCATTTCCTGACCATGTTATTGCTTGGCCTTGGCCACTGGCCATCTGATTTCTAGGCTATGACTGCCTTTGCTGGGTCATTCCATTAATAACGTTACCCACCATTCTCCATACGAAATGATTACTGGCTGTCATAACTAGGGATATGTGCCAATGTACCAATACCGATTACTGTCAAAACTGAATGTTGATGACTGCCGATACAACACTAAATAATGATGATTTTGCAAAAAATGAAAGTGTAATTAAGTTTCTGCTGCAGATGAACTACAAAAAATACAATGTACATTTAATGTAGCCTCGTAAAGTATTTTAAGAAAATTACAATATGTGTAGTACAAAGCTTTTTTTTCCCCCAGTAGCCATTTTCCCCAGACGTTCCCTCCAAAAAAGTGCACGCAGCCAAACATTTTCTGCACAACTGTATAAAAATCTAAATATGTGAAAATGTTGATATTAATTTATCAACAGACAGGCACTTTATTGTATTGCTATATATTAGTCCTAAAATTAACAGCTTGCAGCAGTTTTTCTTGTCCATTTGCAAGCCACTTTTGTTTAAAAATGTAAGTTATATAGTTTTTTATAAATAACTTTAGAATCGGTGGAGCTAGTGACTTGTGGTTTGCATCATTGAAAATATGGCGAAAAAAAGGTTGAAATGGTGTATTTGAACGTCAAAATCGGTCAATATTTAGAAAAAATATTGTTGTTTCCGCACATGTCGAAAAAAGTGTGGCTTATATACGATCCAATACGGTGTATCGGCACATCGGAGGTGGACATCGGCGGTACCGATATATCGGAATTGCCTCCGATAACTGCCAATACCCATATGAATCCGATAATCGGCACATTCCTAGTCGTAATCGAGTGAAGTGAGTCAGTTTGAGCTCTCGACATGACATCGTATTGATCCACGATGACGATTTGCCTCACTGGTGTTGCTCGTGTCTCCGAACAGCCCCAGTGTGCTGTAGTAGTAGTGTAGTACAGCATCAGATTTTCTGGAAACAAAAATTTTGCCCACCCAGTGTTAGTAAATGCATAAAGGGGCTTCGTTGTAGCAGCCGTTTGTATGCTCCACTTTTGTGTTGTTTCTGTCTGCTGTTCAGGATTGCATCTTCTTTCATCTCTGCCCGATCTCGGATATAGTAATACAGATTAGCAAGCCTCGCATCCCCCCATCTTTGATTTGTTTTATTGTAAGTAGCCATACGTTATCTGCATTCCAAAAATGCATTCGATTTAGGTTCAAGTGAAATTGAAAGACACTCTTTATAAATACTATTCTGTTTAAATTGATTTATATTTAACTCTATCTGTGAATCTTAAGTTTATATAACTAGTGATGGAATTAGGGACCATTTTCATTGCTAATTTGTGTGACTCGGATCGCTTGACTTGTTTTGACTATACAAGTTTTCAGTTTGTCGTTTTGTGGAATGAAGGTTACGATAATTAAATTACTGTGCCACATGTTATGATAAGGCCATGCCCATATCAATGTTCGTATTTTCTGAATGTTCGTATTAGGTGAATCCATGGAATGCTGAGAACATTTCAGAACTAGTCAAGCGAATCGAATCTTTCTTGTACTTGAAATGAGTTAAAATTTCCAAATTTTTATTTCATGTTCTTTGTGCGGGAAGTGAATAATGCAATAATTTCCACTGATTTTCGCAACTCTGTTGTGTAAAGAGCACAAAAATATCTCTTGCTTACTAAGTTTGCAGTAACTTACGCCGTAAAAAAAAGGTCATGGATTTGAATAGTATCGCTCCCACACATGATCTGTTGAGGCACTTAAAACCACAGTGGTGTAAATAAATACGAAAACGGAAACAAGAACATGGCTGGTGAAGTTACAAAATTGTTGTTGTGAGATTTGAAGATGCTGCTTGCAGTTGGTAGTTGATAAGACATTGAAAGTGTATAATAACGTTGAGAAACTATCCGCCTTCGTATTTATTTGTTATTAATTGTTTCTTAAACAACTGTGGATTTGGGTGCCTCGCTTGTAATGCATAGAAGTAAAGATTATATTTCTAGGCAGCTATGCACTGAGGCTTACATGCTGCACACAGGATTTTAGTATTAAATCTATTCCGTCACAGTGATCCCTTTGCAGTGAATTTGTAAAAGAAGATTCTGCAGCAGTTTTACTACTAATATTCGTAATGGTGACTGAATATTTTGTTACTGAGAGTAAGAATATTTAAAGTTAGATTACCCGCTTTTTGTTGGTTTCACTGCGCAGCGTGTCATAGAATTGGGATGGTGATTGCGCTGGTCGGCAAGGTATGTGTCCCTGAAGTGTTTCAGTATGCAGTTGTAGTATGATAGCACGATGTGTGGAGATGCAACTGGAGCCCTTTTAAATTTTTAATCATTTAGTACTCAATGGCTAAGATAATTTTTTTCTCCAACAAAAATTATTCATTTTTCAGATGTTTAAATTGTTCTAGTAAATGCATACTTATACTTAGCAACAGCAGTAATGCTGTATGGTATCAACAAAGGACATTAAATGCTTACTTAGGGATGAGAAAAGTGGCAAAAAACTTTTTATTTTTATTTTGTGGTATCGTATTACCATAGTAAAGACTGCTTCACATCATGTTTTTTTGTTGTTGTTTTTTTTTTTACAAATTTTTAATTGGTCTTGTAATTGTAACAAATCACGTTAACACAAAGTAACGTTAGAAGATCGCAGTGCTAAGTAATTTTATTTGCTGCATTAGGACTTAACGAATTACCAAAAAATAAAATTTACAAGATAAGTCGTGCTAATCACGATTCAACGTTCTCCAATGTCGGTCGTCATTTGCCATTTCACGAATGAAAACCAGCAGGTGGTGCCTTGACCGTAGTATACGCGCAAAATAATGACAAAATCGGGCTTTGATAACTGAATGACAAAATCTCGGGAACCATACAGGGTGTTTTATAAAAACATTAGAAAGAAGAATATACTTTACCACAATACCAGGAAAACAAAAGTCAGTTTGCTGTTCCATAAAAAACTGGCAAGCTAAAATTTTCCAAGTCCAAATTTTTTTGTTAGCACTCTCCATAACCGTAAAGGGTCAGCTGATGTCTAGTAGAATGGGTAGTTTTGAAGAGGCGTCGGACGAACGTCTAACTGGAAAATCGTCTAATATCTGCATAAATAAAAAATCTGGAAAATTGTATAACCGGAATAGCGTATAATGGATAGTTTTGAAGAGGCGTCGGACGAACGTCTAACTGGAAAATCATCTAATATCTGCATAAATAAAAAAATCTGTAAAATTGTCTAACCGGAATATCGTATAATGGATGACTGGATAATCGTATAATGGATATGTATAGCAAGCGACGCAGGGACATTTAGACGATTTTCAATTATACGAATTTCCTGTTAGACAACTTTCCGCTATACTGTTATACGGTATACGTTCTTCCAATTATGCGATTTTCCAGTTAGACGATTATACCTCGCCCCGTTTTGAAAGTCCCGTTACGGTTCTGGAGGGTACTAACAAAAAAGTTTGGACTTAAAAAAATATTGCTCGTCAGTTTTTATGGACCACCCTGCACTATTTGGAAACTGGTCGCGGCATTGTGCTCAAAATTATAAGGGCTACGCGGTCAGAGTTTGTACAGTAGTACTGTACTTCAAAAAATGTACACAGTGTGATAGACTTGCAAATCTGTATTGGACCAGGCAGTTAGTGATTCTAAGAAGTGGTGAGTGCATTTTTTAGTTCTGTTGGCAAAGTGTCAGCTGCTGCCTGACTGACATTTGAGAGGGTTGCATTAACAATTTAAAGTGCTGATTTGGACATGGTTAATACACTCCATACTGGTGCTTTGTTAGTCTTAATAGAATGTAATGATGCGGGTTGTCGTTCAAGACATTTTCTATACTCATGTATTATCGTGGACAGAAAAACCTGTTACACAGTCAAGTTTTACGATTGAAAAATTAGCAAAACTGTTGCAGGGTTGTGCTGTTTAAGAGAAATATTATCATGTAGTTTTCTTTTGTCAAATTAACCATGTTCGTTTATGAAAATGCCAATAGTTCATAACTACATTCCTGAAAAAGAAGAAATATTAGTAATGCTCAGGCATTAAACAGTGCTACTTATAATAATTATTATAAAATCTGACAAATGGTACTACAAATTGCAGAGTATGTAACGTGTTCTTAATTTCAAGTTTTTACTCCTAGCAAACGAAGAATTTATAATTCTTAAGACACATTACATCGTGCTTTGCTGCTGTAGTATTGATTTTCTGAGGTATGTTCGTTTTGCTTGCTGCTGTATTTCACCTGCTGTATTATGTTACCAACATAGCGACAAAGAAGTTAAAACCAATTTCAGATTGACTCTTAAGAAATATGTCCTACCCGAATTCAAAAGGACGTGAAATGCAGTGTAACAATAAAATGATCATGTGATGAACGGAGTGCAACAGTTTATGTAATTTGTTCTGAACTGTACTGATACCGACTTGGATCGATCACTCATTTTGCAGTATCCGACCAGTTCCGCCATTTTTCCCCTAAATTATCGATAACTCGGGAACTGTTCTATTACAGATAGTCACGAAAAAACCAAAAATCGTCCCAAGTTCCACTGTTCAAACTTTCAAATTTTGGACTATATCTGCTGATAGCCGTATTCAGGCAAGACTCATGAGACAACCACCAACAAACTTTCTCAAGTCCACTAACTTCAAATTTCCCTCTTCTTTTCCAGTGAGCTTTCTAGCTCCCAAGCTCACTGTCTGGGCTGGCTCCCTTATCAATACTGCAGTATTGAGAGGAAGCCAGCTCAGACCGTGAGCTAGAAAACTGAGTGAGTTCCAAGGCTCACTGGGAAATTTGAAGATGGTGGACTTGAGAAACTTTGTTGGTGGTTGTTGTGCAAGTCTCATGACTCTTTCGTGAAGAAGACTATTAGTAGAAACAGTCGAAAATTTGCAAGTTTGAATAGTGGAACTTGGAGGATTTTTGGTTTTGTGTAAGTGACTGTCTGTAATATGAACTTCAACTAAAGTAAATTTGCCGAAGTGACGGTATTTCCGAGAACCGTTTCAGTTATGTAACTGCGGTTTACGGCATTTTCGTCAAGTAGGAGTTCCAAGCTACCTTTTTATTTGATTTTTGTTGAAGAAACTACACCACGCCGTGATGGTTAAGTAAGGACTAAATTTTAGGTATCTTTACAGGTATCAGCAAAATTTTGAGAATCATATCGGTAAGGTCGGTATCGGTGTAGATGTGATATCTGTATGCTATAACCGCCTGATCTATAAACTCCGTAAATTAAAAGAAAAGAAAAAGCAGATGCATGTAATCTGTTGTTTAGTGACGAACAATGTACATAGGGGCTCGTTTCTTGGAAAGAAGTCGCACCGACGACTCGGTTTGTAATTTTTAACCTGTGAGATGAAGTCTGCAGTACTTTGTATAGTTGAATTGGATGGTGTACAAACTATGTCGGAAATTCTGAATGGTTTAAAAAAGGAGCAACAGTTTCAGATTTCATCCTACGACTCATTGGTAGTTTTTATTACCATTATCTTTAACTACTAAACTTTTTGTTCAATCTGTTGTCTGCGTAGTAAGGAATAATCAATATAACGTACCAAGCGACGCAGTGATATACAAGCCCACGCAAAACGGATATGCATTGTACGACATTAAGTAAATTAGTTTTAGGTTATATTTTTTATTTCTCCTTAGGTTATGTGAAAATGTAGGGACATGCTTACAGATGCAGCTGCCACCAACGACTATGCTGAAATATTATTTTGTGTTGATTGTAAGCAATTGGCCGTATACCATATTGGTGTGCCGTCTCTTGTAGTGATACGCTTTATTTTAATGCCAAACATAATTTTGCAGATTAATATTTTGTTTTGACAATCAAACGTTGTTTGTTTGCCCAGTTCCTTATTTGCATAGTCTTTCATGTTTAGCAAATGTATCCTTTAAAAATATTTTCTAGGTTTATTTGCTAGGTTTAACTTACAATGTTCTTACAAGTATTTATTGTCAAATTTAATTTTTATGATATTAGTTTTTTTTTATGTAAAAATCAATGTTTCCTAACAAACTGTTGATTATCTACGTTGCGTAGTGTACTGTATTCATTTCAGTTTGTATTATAATTTTGGTTTTATAATTATTGTGTGTGTAGTGGCTAACATATCAAATGGAAGTGGTATGAGAGTTAAATTCGATTAGCAAACTTGGACGTTTTATTGTATACTTAACTGCTGTTAAGCAAGTGTTGATTCCTCAAAACGAACACTTCTACATAAGAGAGCAACGGTCATTACGGCCTCGATACACACAAGAACCTGACTGGACACCAGATTTTTAACTTCTGGTTGGTGGTTGGTGTTCGTACAGGAAAAAAATTTACTTTTTGAAGTATTTTGCAGTACGATTTGGGCAGTGTTTTCAAAAACTACTAGGTACAGTTCAAAAATGTTGCTGCCACGCCCCCCCCCCCCCCCAAATAAATTTGATCTCCTCCCACCCATCAGATCAAAATCAAATGTATAAACGAAGAATATTTTGGTTACTTATTAAGAAAACTTTGCAAGTTTCTTTCACAGCGACAGGAAGTACTTGATGTCACATCAATGGGCCATAGTTACTGTGTGAGTTGTAAAATCAGAATCTCTTTTTTTTAGCTGAATATAAAAACATCCCCAAATAATTTTGGGTAGCAAACAGTTAAGAACATTGGGTGTGAGAAAGAGAATCCAAAAGTGTTATTTTGAATTTTTTGAGGGGGGGGACACAAAAGTAGAATTTTTCACCCCGGGGGGGGGGGGGGGGTCCCCTTCCCTGGCTAAAATTGCTGTCCCACTGCCGCCTCCCCGGTAAAGTGATTCCAGCTTCTCCCGTTTCTCGGGCACCAAGATATAAAAAAAAAAATTCACGAGATTTTTTTTTGGGTGTTTACTCTGCTTTCATGATTCAATACAATTACGCTCATTCTCGAAAACCAATTACGGTACTAACTGTATTTTGCGAATTTTCGACAGTTTTTCCGACGACAAAGATGTTATCACGTCGTACAACTGTGTTCAGACACCTGATAAAGACAGTTGTGTGACATAACATATGGCATGTATTTGGTGTAGTGTGCCTCAGGGCCTAATTTACTTTAAAAAAAAGTACCATAATACCTGCGTTATAGTCCACCATTTACGGTCTTGGCTCTTTTTATCATTACTTTTAGGTAGGTCTGACCCTGAGGTTTAAAAGGGTGACCACCCCTGTCTTAGATCCCTCGAATACTCTTGTCAGGTAAGCGTGCAGATCCGGTTCCTGTATAGAACCCCACCACCAGAGTACGCTTTGGCGCTAGACACAACAATTATTTCGGATTTATATTTTTTAATAGTTAGAAAACCCTTTTTATGGCCTTTTTTGTGGAGCAGAATAATGACTGCCTTTACTGTGCCAATCCATTAATAACATTGCGCAACATTATTCATCTTGGATGATTACCGGCTGTTGTGTTCGAGTTAACTGATCCAAGTTTGAGCTGGTCACATTTTATTGTATTATGTCACGATGACGATTTTGTTTCGCCGTTGTCTCTTGTTACTCGAGTTCCCAAAAAAAACACCCTTCGACATGCCTGATGGCTTCGTACAGAGTCAGTCGATAAACCATACCTTGCACGGACTCAAAACTACGCAAAAATCAACTGCCTTTGCACCTTGTTGCAATTGGTTAGCTCCACAATCCCTCAGCCGCGTTCAAGGTCACGTCACTTCCATTGACCAGACAAGTTTGGAATGAAGGATGAAAAATTAAGTTTTGCGAATAGAAACATGGACATAATGAATTGTGTATAAGCAAAGGGTGAAGTAGTTTGTCGGACTCGAAACTCTCGTTTTAACATTTGGAATGATCTGTTGTAGCTCTGTCAAGTGTTCTGTGTTTTGGCAGTACTAAACTATCTCCTATAGTGGGCATTTTGTTTGTATATGTTTGGTGGTTTTGGGGGACAAGAGTCAAGTGGTATCAAGAAGTGGGAAGTTGGCGCCGGCGGCAAATTTTAATACGTCCCACATGCGCAAACACATTGCTACGGTACCCGACAACTCCATGGTATCGGTGTCAGATTGTCCGACACTGTTGCTATTGGAATTGATATTGGCATCGGAACCCAAAACATTAGTATCAGACTTAGGGGGCACCTACCCTAAAAATATTCCCACCCCCAAAAATATTATTTCTAAGGTATTCTGGTGCAGTAACACATACTTTTCATGCTACAACCATTTTTTTTTATTTACTGAGACCTTTCATGGCTAAAAAAAAACATTATTTTAAGGTTTAGGTAGCATTGAGTAAGGTTATAAGTTTCACATTAAAACTTGATTTTTGCCGACGTTATCAAAGTAGCAGTATAAAAAAGTAATAAAATTTACCCAAAATGTAACGGTACGGTACTCCCACGAAAACTGACTAAATCAAAATTTAAAATATGCTCCAGACTAGTATTTCTACATACTTTAAGGTAAAAAAAATTATTACTTTGAGGCAATTACACTGAAAGAAAAAAAAATTCCAAAGTTACGCCTCATTTTAGGGTAGGTGCCCCCTTAAGTATTAATACCATACTTGATTGGTGAGGCATAAATAATAAGAAAAAAAAAAGGTTAAGAACCATATCTTTTTTCCACAACGGGATTTTGTGTTGAAAGCTGTTATCTGTGACCGGTCACCCGTCATGTTACCATGACTTGTGCCGAGTAAATTTCGTGGAAGAATTTGGATTGGCTAACCTACTTTGGTGAGGTACTAGTAGAAGGAAATAAGGAAAAGAAATATGAAATAGAATAAATATATTCGATGACAATCAATTACATATTGAGTGATAACATTTTAAAGACTGTTCAGGCAAAATAGTGCAATTGGCCCTAGCAGTAATTTAGAACATAAGGGTCCAGAAAGGGTTAATACAAAACGGCCTGCCAAAGGCTAGGCCGGATTGCTGATCCATCCTGGTTGGTCGACGGATGGAAAAGACGATCTTCGAAACCACAGGCGGCGCTAGGTGACGTCTTGAGAGACTTCCCGTGTCCAAGCCGCATACCGCTGTCTTATTCTTGTTAACATCCAAGCTTGCTGGTTTGAATTCTTTTGGATCAAATGCCAATAATCGTCTAGTCTATGACGTGCGACAAAACCCGCTAGGTAGCTTCAGGGGCAACCGCCAGATGACGTCACTCAACAAAAGCTAAACTTGAGGCACCGACCTAACACAACATGGTTGCAAGGAACAAGCATGTTTTTTCAGTATTCATACAAACTCTAGATCTTTACTACGTATGTTTTTAGTGGAAGGGCTGGGACCTCGAGTCACAACTTTAGAATGCTATGAGCTTTTAGATAATAGTCGGAAATCTCACTTGGTCCATCAAATAAAATAAAAAAAAACATTAAAACGTTTAACACGTATGCCTTCATTGAAAAACTGGACTTCTGTTCAGCACATTTTTTGGAAGAGTTAGGGTGTAAATGTGATGAATCTAGAAACCTTGATCAGAAGGGAATAAATTAATATACGAGTTAGATCTGTCTGTAAAAACTTTTATCATTTCAACCTTAATCTGCCCAAGCCTAATGTGTTTTCACATACATGCATTTTCACACACACACAGGAGAGAGTAAGCAATTGGGGGGAGAGAGGGTATGCCAGTTATTTTAGAGAGCTTAAGTCGTATTGTGCATTGCGTATGTCCCTCCAGCATGACTCGCTCGATTTTGACTATGACAATATCCTTTAGCAACTATTTTTGGAAAACGACAGAAAGACGTACTTAACATTGACCTTGAGGACATCTATTCAGAGATTTTAATACCATTTTAGGCACTGTCTGGTGAGCGGTACAGCATTAGTTACTGAAACTTAACTCCCTTTATAACTTGTTTCTCCTGCTTTGACTGGAAAACAAAATGTGGAATTCATGAATATGCATAGACAACTGCAGTTAGCACACCGTAGAAAAATTTTGTGTCTTTGAAGAGACTTTCATACTTCTTACCCTAGGCTTATAACAGCTGTAGACTGGTATATCCCAAAACAAAACTTGTTAAGGATTCCCGCCAAGCTTTTCGACCTTGTGAAGTCGTGATATCAAATGCCAAGCTCTTTCGCCAAGTTAACCCCACCGAGTAATAGAGCGTAGGTTAAATGAATATATGAAAACTACTTACTGCGCAATTTTCAGTTATTTCATTTAACATCTGAAGCTTTAGTCCAGGGACGTGCACAGGCCCCCAAGAGGGCAGGGGCAAACTTTTTTTCTGGGACTTTTTTTTTTTTTGGTGCTTTAACCTTTTTTTTACCCCTCTTTTGTGGGACTTATTTCTGCCCCTCTTTGCGTTACTTTCTTAGCCGTTGTTGTCCTTTTTTTGCGTTTTTTAGGCTGTTTTACACCACCACTCCACTGAAAAAGGGCACTCTTTTCAGAAAAAAAGGGGCACTTTGCCATGAGGGCAGGGGGG
>JAHWFP010186542.1:0-12613 GCA_023313725.1 Lithobius niger | reverse complement strand
GAAGTTTTAGTAGGTGGGATTAACTTGGCGAAGGGCTTGACGTTTTACATCACGATTTCAAACGGCCGAAAAGCTTGGCGGGAATCCTTAACAGATATTTTTTTTTTGGGAGATATTACTTACACATTTTTGGTTCAACTTGATAAAATTCATTATTTTCCCTTAGTAATTACGAGATGGAAAAGCCAATCCGGTTTGAAGGTTCTGTTTTTGGCGTTAGTTCCGTTTTGAGGGCAGCAGCCAGGTTTCACGTGGACTTAACACTTGCGCAGAACAGTGGTATGTGAAACTTTACAGAAAAGGTTGTTCGTGTTCCTTTGCTGTTTTGACTTTGGTTTACTTAAACCTTTCCTTAAACATCCAATGAGTGCGTCTTTAATTGATGTTTAGATTGTTTTTTTTTCTAATAGGTTTATTATTTGTCGACCGCTTATTTAGTAGTGGGGAAAAGCAACAATTTTTTTTGTTGCTATTGTTGTCGTACTACGTACTCTCGTGTTCATTGTTGTAAGCAAAATGTAATGTTCATTAATGCAAAATCAAAATGCTGTCTGCGGCCTTGCAGTGCTGGAAACACCGGTTCTCGTCAGATCCCCGAAGTTAAGCCGCATTGGGCTGGATTGATATTTGGGTGGGTGACCGCCTGGGAATCTGGCTGTTGCAGACATAGGGCCTTAGGGCTTCAGGCAGATGACCAGGAGTGGTTAACGCTCGTTAAACCCTTTAAACCCTTTTTCAAAATGCTGTAACTCGGCGCCTAGAATAGTTTTGAGGTTGATTGGTAACTCTGAAGTTTGGTTTCCCTAATCCCAAACTACCAAAAGCACGTTCCATGGGCAAACTACAGTTATCTAAAAAATGCCAGCTTTATTCACCGCATGGTAGAATTTATTTTCGTCAAACAAGAAATGGCGGTAGCCTGTAACTAATTTGGCAAACATCAACGTTATTCACATCGGTCTTTTTCACAAGAACACCGTTAGGCTGTGTCACTGACAGTGACTTTTAAGGTGGTCAGACGACCAAAGTCTCACAATCAAACGAAGTTTTAGCCTTTCCTGTCAGATCGTTATACATCAGGTGATTGAAAACAGTCGGAACTGCCTTAGATGTAAAAAAAAAAAAAAAAAAAACCACGTGTTTAGCATGGTCATTTATATTTCATCTGGATAGGAGTGACATAAATGTTA
Organism: Lithobius niger; assembly: GCA_023313725.1. Taxonomy (NCBI): domain Eukaryota; kingdom Metazoa; phylum Arthropoda; class Chilopoda; order Lithobiomorpha; family Lithobiidae; genus Lithobius; species Lithobius niger. The sequence continues at coordinate 11,423 of JAHWFP010186542.1, read as the reverse complement.
TCATTGAATCAATCTTAATTACAGAAGAGGGGGAAACCACCACCGACAAGGGTAAGCTGTTACACAATGGCTGCAAATATTGGCTGTGGGACAACAGATACCAAGAAACTCGGCCACTTCGTAAATAATTTGTATTTTATGTTAACCAGGCAACGCAGGCAAAGGAATAGCCAGTCTGACGTATGACGCCATCATGGGAAGCAGGGAAGAGGACGTGAGGTGTACTTTGGCGTGTAACGTCGTTCTAGCTGGAGGAAGTACACAATTCCCGAGGTTTGAGAAGAGACTCAAGAAGGAGCTCCACCAACTCAACAAAAATGAAGAACTCGAATTCAATATCGTCGCCCCACAAAAACGAAACTTGAGCGCTTGGAAAGGGGGTTCGATGTTGGCCTGCACTGACGCCTTCAAAGATTTTTGGATTACCAAAGAAGATTATGAAGAAAAAGGAGATTGCGCCTTAAGCAACAAAGTGAAGTTTGTACTACCGTGCCCACCTGACTCAGCATCTCACTAATTATCACAACACTCACTTGCCTCTGCAAACAGCTAAAAATTTATCTGCCCATGTTCTGAAAACAACAGTTAAAAATTATTACCATTGAATGAAAGGTATGCCCGCCATGCCCGCCATGCCCGCCTGACTCGTTAATTATTGCAACACTCACTTGTCTCTGTAAACAGCTAAAAAGTTATCTGCCCATGAATAAATACTAGTATTTAAATACTAGTAACGATGAACAGTATCAAAAACTATTCCAGTTTTTATTTTATTTTTGAGACAAGAAGCTTGCATAAAGGATTTCACGACACCTTGCCACTAAAAAAAAATTTTTTTTTTTTTCAAAAATGCGCATTACTACCTTCCAACTGGGGGTAGTCAGCACTCATGAATCACACTACTTTATCAAGTGAGACTCGGTCCCCAATAAAGAAATCTGTAGCATTAGCACTCGACCCGAATAATGTTCAGTCCTCCTACCGCTTTGAGTTTTATCACTGAACATGTTGAATTTTAAAACATGTTTAAGTGATTAATAATAATAAACGTTTAGTTCAGTAGCACGCAGGTCAGGAAAGGACCCTGGAAGGTCGCTGATATCCAACCTGAAAGTTTTAAAGTAAACCAATGAAACACATAAATGGCTAGTGAAAGTTAAAAACTGAAGTGTGAAGTAAAGCTAGAGCCATTTACAATTTTTTTTTAAACTTATATAATAATAATAATTTAAAAAAAAACATGGAGCCAACCTGCAATATAGCGTGGCAGGACAGTTTGAATATAAAATACAAAATTTCTACAATGTTTGGAAGGTTTCCGGAAGGGTTGTTAAGGGTTGTGATTAAGTTCAGTGTTAAGTATTAACTAGCGGAGTCGCTCGCTTCGCTCGCTCAATCCGCGGCGTCTCACTCCCCCGCCCTCCGCCGCCCGGGCTGCCTCCCCCCTCGTTAAGTTGCCGTTCGGTCGGTAGATGGCATCGTGTGTTCGCGCTGCTGGACGTTGCGTTCTGGGCGCTGCAGATGCAGATGACTGCTTCGTATGTCCTGCTTGCTGCTGGCTGCCTTGCGGATTTTGTGTAATTATCCTTGTGTTTAACTGAGCATAAGTAAATTTTTGAGTAGGGTTAAATAAGTACGGATCCAAACCACTGTTAGGTACCGAGGTACGCCCATATTACTAGTGGCTAGTACCATACAGTACTATCACTACTATGCATACAGATGTCTCAATTTGCCAACTTCCAACTGCGGTTGCGTTCTTTCTAATTCAGGATGACGTGGATGCTAAGTGGATGACTCCAATTTGATTCATTGGAGAAAGTTGGGAATGTATTCTATGTATGAAGGGTAATAAAACCGGTCTACCACCAATAGGGACCGATGTACGCCCATGTTACTAGGGGCTGGTGTCCACTGACCAATCCATTTTTCTCTCATTTTTAACTTTCAACTGCAGTTGTGAGGCTTACAATTGAAGTGGATGACTCCAATTAAATTCATTCGAAAGGTGGGAATGTCTTCTTTTTAACAAGGATAATTTAAAAGTTGTACGACTGATAGGCACTGAGCTAAGCTCATGTTACTAGGGACTAGTACGTTAAGAGTTAGATTCTAAACATCGGTCATTATTTTTTTTCAATGTTTTAAAAACTAGAAAGAATCGTATGATAAATTCAAAGATTCAACCGCTTTCTGTGGCATAAGATTTGTGTTAGGATTATTCCTGGATCCGATTGACTTGCTTGCTTGTCCTCAACAATCTAAAAAGTTGTATTACGAGAACGCCTACAAACATCAAGGATAACGGTTCTTATGTAAGCCGCAGTTTGATCTTCCACGTCAAAACGTCAAATTTTGGAACGCTACAGTTTTCCCCAAAACTGACATAGACCAACGAAATTCGAAATTTTGGGTAATGTCATAACTACTTCACTGCATTACAAATTTAAATACAACAATTGAACCGTTCGGCGTCCACAGAATGGTTCAATTGTTCAATGGTTCAATTGTGCAGCTGACTTTTTCTTTCAGATTGGGCAGTGTTTATTTGTAACCTTCCCCGCTTGACGGGACCTAATAATTATCAGATTTTGTTGTTTTTTTGGTTGGGACTTTTCGTTCTCAACGAGACATCAAAAGATCGAACCAAAGAACCAATTTAAAATTTGTGTGGTTAAAATGTAGGTATTAAAAAGGCCTAGGAACTTTTGAAAGTTATTTTAATGTGACCCTTTATCTCATAAATGGATCAATTACATTTGCTAACAAAAAAAATTAAGTTCCACACCCTTATTTAAGTTCTCCTAATAAGCAATAGTTGAGTGAAGAAGTTGTATACTAAGAGTGTTCTGTGGAGACATCCTCAATAGTAACCCTTCGAATTTTACTGGAAGCCGTTTGTAGAAGAGAACTTGGTACCAAAGTAAAAATTAGATTGCATATTACGATAAACATTGCGACAAATTACCACTATTATTGTAAGGAAAACGTGCCTCGTTTTAAACGAAAAGACACGTTGGATAAAAATGGTGTACAAAACACCGATGTCTTTACACCCATCCTGTATCAAGTTTAACAGAATATTATTATGATAAAAAAAAAAACACAGTTTGCTTGCATGCCCACATCCGTAACATAGTCATCACCTGATTGACAAAAGACACCAAGAAACCAACCAGAGGGCAAGTATTTTGTACAGAGTTTATTGAAAAAAGCTGTACGTATAGTATTGGCATTACTAGCTTCAAAACCTTGTATGCTCACATCATGGGTGGGGTCTCAGAAGCCGAGGCGTTTTTAGGAATTTTGACTGCTGAAAGTGCAGCTGACTTTTTCTTTCAGATTGGGCAGTGTTTATTTGTGACCTTCCCCGCTTGACGGGACCTAAAAAATTTATGACCCCCACCCCCCTCGAGAGGGTCCAAATAATCCACGACCCCTCCAAATTCCACCGGCGCCCACTCCCCCTTCCCCTGCGATAAATAATGACCGGTCCCTAATGGGCTTCTCTCAGCAGTTGTTAATAGTGTTCATTTCTAAATTTCTATCGGCCTAGTTCAATTCAATAGATTTGAAGATGTTTTCCAATCATTCTGCATGGACACTGGCGTGTAATCTTCTGTTATATCGTCGTTGAGCAGTTGCAGATCTTCGGTTTTATCTTCATCTGTTTCACTGCGGGCGTCTTCGAGCTGGATATTAAAAAAAAATAGTATAATCATGCTGCAGTCATTGAGAAGCTACAACTTTTTTTTTGCGCGTTTGTTTTTTCAGCAAAAACTTAAGATATAAGCAAGTTAAGTAGCGATTGGAGGAGGACTATCTTTTTTACGGAAATATAAAGTACTTTGTGTTGAGACTAATTTTCTGTTTTACTGCTGCCATTGAAGCCAAAAACAAGCCCTGAATAAGTGAAATCAGCCGGCAAATTATTATCCATGCTACGCAGGTGGCCTGCAAATTAAACTGATGACTTTCGGAAATGCTCCAGTGATAGAGAGGGAGATACAGAAGGGTTTCGGGGAATATACACCAGACCTGATACTGATGCATGTGATGTAATTAATGGTGGCAGCCGGATTTTTTTTCGGGGGGGGGGGGCCGGGGGATAGGTCCAAATGCAAGGGGGGGGTGTCATAGGAACTAGTTATTACGATCATCATTCTAAGAAAATGTAAAAACGCGCTTGAAGACTAGGGCGCTAAGATTTAATTAAGTGGTTCTCAGGAATGGTACAAAACAAAATTGACGCGAGCGGGCCACGTTTTTTTATCTACGTTTTATTCGTGATTTTTCAGATGCAGGTTATGGCCTTTTTTTTTACCAAACAAAACGAAATCAGTAGCTTGCATTTTGTTGTGGCGTACGATGGGGCATCGGACGAACATCTAACTGGAAAATCGTCTAATGGGATAAATGTCTAAAATCTGCGTAAATAAAAAATCTGGAAAAGCATCTAAACGGAATATCGTATAATGGATAATTGTATAATGGATAAACGTCTAACTGGATTAACGGCGGTTTCTGATGTTATATGTATAGCCGCAGCGAGCGCGGCAGCGCGAGCGAGGCAGGGATATTAGACGATTTTCCATTATACGAATTTCCAGTTAGACGCTTTTCCATTATACGAATTACCTGTTAGATGATATTCCGTTATACTGTTTTCCGTTATACGTTCTTCCAATTATGCGATTTTCCAGTTAGACGATTATCCCTCGCCCCTTTCTGATGTTATATGTATAGCCGCAGCGAGCGCGGCAGGGATATTAGACGATTTTCCACTATACGAATTTCCAGTTAGACGCTTTTCCACTATACGAATTTCCTGTTAGACGATTTTCCGTTATATGAACTTACTGTTAGACGATTTTCCGTTATACGTTCTTCCAATTATGCGATTTTTCCAGTTAGATCCCTCGCCCCGAGTACGATGTGTACGTTTTAATGCCAGGAACGGCGTTCAAAAGTCGCACCTTTCATAAAAGTCATTTTTTAGATTCAAGTTTTTAGTAGTGACATGTGCACGAACGACCCTAAGATTCGTTTCGAGGCGATCATGTGAATGCAGCAGAGACCTGATGTGATCATCGGCTCCAGAAAATGTTTCGTGATCAGTGCTGATGAATGATGGGAACTTTTTTTTTAGACATTGTCATAAAAAAAATTTCATGCGCTTAGAAAAAACCCAAGCGTGAGCTCCTGAGAACCACTTAATTAACTTTTAGTGGCCTTATAATGCTAAGTAAAGCCCAAAATTGGCACATAACTAAAAACTTGTAACAAGAGGTTTAAGTCTCGACCCAAGACCATTATCAAATAAAAAAGGTAAAAAAAAAAAAAACACGCAAAAACACGGGTAATGAAGGGAAAAACAACACCCTTCTTCACCAGGCTAGAATACGTCTAAACGGCTCTTGCACTTTTGAAACCATAGTGCATTAGCTTGACATCCCAACCATGGTATAAATTATTTATTGGTGAGAATCTCACGGTTATCGATTTTTAACTCACGGCTGCGATGAACTGCCCGGCTCGACTATGCAAATCTGTCTTGGGGATCAGTCCCTCGACATATTTGCATAGTCTCGCTAGGCAGATCATCGCAGCCGTGGGTTAAAAATAGATACCAGTAACTATTACTTAATTTCGCATCTAACTGGCTGGTCGTCTTAAGACCGTTTAAGCAGATCGTCCCCACCACACCCACAAGCAGGTAGCCACTTTTTGAGGCTTGAGTGACGAACTTTTGAGTTTTTATGCGTGAATCGCATGGCCGTAGGAAGCGGTACGGCTGGTGCGGCATTTGCCGTACCACTTTTCGGCACACAAGTTTTAAAATATCATATATCCAAACACAACGTGTCTGCTGTCGTCAAACATTTGAAGCGGCCCTGCCATGCGCGATGGCTTTCCTGCCGAGCTTTGATGAGCAGCATCTTTTCCACTATGGTTTATAGCATAAAACTTGGCGCTTATAAACTATCACGTAGTGGGATAGTATACAAGTCCATGCATAAACAGAGCGCTACTTCTATTTCCCCGCACCTTATGAAGGACAATGAACTTGACCAAGAGAAGGGAATTTGGGGGAAAAAGAATTAAAAGAAACGGTAAAGTAAGTTTCAGCAAGTGGTCAACACCAATCTTTGAAAAAACCCCAACACAGCAGCCAACCGATTATAACTTTCTTAAAAGTACGTTTTGTAAGTCAGTAATAACGGTAAAAGAAAGATCGCCTACATCCACAAGGGGAGGGGGGGGGGGCGAATTACTTATTACATGCTACGTTTATAATGGTAATGTTATAAAATGAACTGATGTAAATAAAAAATAAATGACAAGGTAAAGGATAAACGAAGCAGACAAGCTGCATTAAAGACTGGTTTTGCTAGGATACAAGATACACTAATCTGAGAATTAAATAAAGGCCAACCTCCCCGACCGGGTCTCGAACCAAGGACTTCCCCTGACTTCACGTAATTTGGATACTGTAACAATTTGTATAAACGCAAAAATTTGCCATCTTCTGATCAAAATCATATACTTAATAGCACAAAGTAGCTTCATGGCCAAAATTGAAGGGTGGGGCCACCAAGTAAAAATTCGCTGTCGGTCAGGAAAATGCACCCCAGTCGGTGGAGCGAATTAGAAAAAGCAAAAAAAAGTCCTAAAAATTCTCTGCCCCCCCCCCCCACCATAAATTTCTAAAAAAAGAAAACTTTAAACATTTGTTCAAAACACTGCCTCCAAATAAGACACTACCCCCTACAGTGCCAGAAATTGCTTCAACTTCCGTGGTTCTGCCCGGGACCCTGCTGTGGGAACTTCATAGTGCTACCCAGACCCCCCTAGCTGATTTGGTTAGGCCGTACCACTTTTATTTTGCTTCCTACGGCTCTGGTGAATCGGGTTGTATTGTATTTGTAATAGGAGGGGGGGGGGGGGTATAGAATAAAAGGATTTCATTTTAAGGCCTATCCCGCAAGTAAAATAAATTCTACATAATATTTGAAACTTTATTCTCGACTTGTCTCCATCTTGCCTTCAAACAACTCGACCTCGATCAACTTGTCAATGGACTGTCTCGACCTCATCACGTCCAGGGAGGACTAGAATTCCAACATTTTCTCGTCGCAACAGTAACACACACTATAGCCATTATTGTTATATCATTTACCTTTCCGTTTTTACAAGTCCGGTATGCCATTAGTAGGATCATGTACGTCCAGACGATATGCATGGATTGCAAGCACAGCAACGCTGAGAAGAGAGACCATCGAGGAATCGGTCCCATTACCGCAAAAGCATTCAAATAGAAAGAGACGATTAATCTGAAAATAGATAGAACTGAATATAATCTACATGTCGATGAACCATTCCAGAGACCAGTATCACACCTGGGAGGTAGAGGAGGGGGGGGGGGGAGTCTCCCCTTCCACCCAAAGACCCTTTGGCAAAAGCAGACTAATGAGGCATTTCTTGCAATTTAAAAAAATTAGAAATTTCGGCTTTTTAAATGTTTAAAAGGCACAAAGCTGCTGAAACTTTGTGTTTTACAGGGGGGAGGGTAAGGAGATTAAATTAGTCCCCATTTCCCCCTTAGACCCCCTACCCAATTTTGTTTTCCCCTACCCTCCCAACTTCCAAAGCAACATTTCTGGATGCGCCACTGTTGGAAACCATGGTCTTTTTTTTTTTCCTTTTCCAATTTATGTGATAAGGAGTTCAAATCGAACCAGGTTTTCTACTCGCATGTAAACTTGAAATTTTCACTGACAAGTCCTTAAATGTCCTTTCACTGACAAGTCCTTAAATGTCCTTTCACTGACAAATCCTTGAATTTTCACCGACAAGTCCTTAAAGTCGTTTCGTTGACAAACCCTCGAATTTTTACTGACAAGTCTGTCCTTTCACTGACAAATCCTTGAATTTTCACCGACACGTCCTTAAAACTCCTTTCATACTGACAGTGTCCTCGAATTTTCGCTGACGAATCCTTAAAAAGCCGTTTACTGACAAGCCCTCGAATTTATACTGACAAGTCAGTAATGGTCCTTTTACTCACAAATACTCGAATTTTCACTGACAAGTCTTTTAAAATCATGAAAAAGTCAGGGATTTTTAAGGACTTGTCAGTGACAATTTGAGGACATCACACGAGTAAGAAAGAACAATGAGACACTTAAAAGATACATTTGTTAAATATGAAATCTATTATCAGACCAGAGGCAAGATGTAAATAGTGACACAGATGAAACGCACAAACACAGCTGTATTTTTGCTATTTTATTATTATTATTATTATTATTATTTTACTTTTATGTTTCAACGCTAAGTTGCACGGTGACATAATTTTTCGCATAATCCCGTTTCGCATAATCGTGCATTACGTATTTCTGTTTCGTGTAATTTTTTTTTGCATAATTTGAAAACATTTGCCCGTTTCGCATAATCCAGTTATACAAATCAAATAAAGATTGGTTGGCATCTCTACTATACTAGCATCTCTGATGTTATGTGTTGGCCGCAGCGAGCGGGGCAGCGTAAATGGGAACATTAATTCACCACAAAAAATTTCGAAAAAATGCGAAACACCTTCCCCCCCCCCCCCCAAGCACGATCACCGAGATTGCAAAATCACACATTATAAATCACGATAACAATAAATATGGAAAGATGTCGCATTTGTGCTGTTACAGGGTTTAACGAACGTTAACCATTCCTGGTCATCTGCACTAAGCCCTAAGGCGCTATGTCTTCATGTTACAAGTAGGCCTCCCAACAATTAGTGTCGCTTTGTGCTTATGTCCCGGCTCATAAAAGTTGACTTTATCCTTGTTTTTCAAATTACTCGTCAGCAACTGAACGTTGAATCCTCCGTTTATTTCACACCAATCTCCCGCCTTACGCGAGGTCATCAATTAAATTTTTTTTTATTATTATTTCCACATTGTAAACAAATCCACTACGAAGCCTTGGCTCGTATGCAGTAGATGTTTTGATAAATTAGGTTAAAAACAACATAACCAGCATATCTAACAAAGATAAACTCACAAAACTGGTATGATGAAAAGAGAAATGGCAAAAAAATTGATATAATTTTGTTATACCACTAATATAATAGGCTACATTGACTATACATAGAAAAGAGTTTTTACAACAGAATAGATATAAAATAAAAAATCATCCCCCCAGAAAATTTTCTCCTTTCCCCTTTTTTTCTTTTCCTTTTATCCTATTTGACATTTTAACTTGCAATTAGCCAGCTCCGTACTTTCTTTTTTAACTCCCAATTTTTTCAATTTTCCACATTTCGTTATTACAATTTAAAAAAATTTGTGGATCGTAATAGTCTTTAAGTATGCATCCAAATTTATTCTGTATCATTGTTGACTTAATACACATTGTTTTTGTGTTACACTGTTTATTAATTACTATTTTTTTCATCTCTTTTCATCATCATGAAGTAGAAATTCTTTACAATTATCACATAATTTCGCAATTCACAATTTTTAAAATTTTCATTGTTTATGTTTGTCTACTGATGAATAAAATAATCGTGTTGCAAATAAAACTTTTATAATTTTGTTTTTCAATTTTTGGAGTCCGTCTATGTCTTTTTTCTTTTCAAATCCATACAATTCTACAACATAAAGTAAATGTGATTTTTACCCATGATTCATACACAACATTTTTATTTTCCTTATTCAACATTTTTTTAATACTTTTGGCATGATTTGGCGAAGATTTTTTTTTATTACAAGGCTAACTTTCCAACGTTAAATATAGTTTTTTTTCACTCAGTGTGTTATCACTTTGTGGAATAACCTGCTTAAATTTGTTGGGTCAACCCCTACTAGAACTTTTTCAAAGTTGGCCTTGATTTTCTCTTTTAAAGGTTAGGTGCGACGGGGCCCTGGCGAGCCGGTGCCGCCATTTTGCTTTATTCTATTCTATAGTGCTAGATATTAATTACTTACTTAAATGGAAATACGCCAATACGCAGAATTACCCAACCGCCTGTGAATATGAAAAATGAAACGTCTGCTGCCCGTTGGAGTTTTACATATATACAGGCCTTGGCAACCTGAAAAAGAAACATTGTTCCAGTGAATGAAAAGACGGATTTAAAATATATCCCAGTTTCAGCCCTTTTAAAGGTGGGTTGCCACGGAACGAAAGTTTTCAGCATCTAGCACCATCTAGCACTCTCTAGTTCTATCTAGCAAGCAAGCAAATGAATGCACAAAGGAACATCTTTTTAATCGGTAAACAAGCCACGTGCCTCCTTAATTATTGAGTAAAAATTTGGTACGTCCTTGTGCACCTGGAAGCAAGCTGGTAAGGTTACGATATTACTATCACTAGATGGCGCCACTGTAGAATATAAAGAAAATACCGTGGCACCACCTAGTGGCAGTAATGTCGTTAATCTTTACAGCTTGTCGTTAATCTGCAGCGATCAAGCACTAGCGAGAACTCAATGGTGCTAGATGCCGAAAACTTTCATTTGAAGGCAAGTCACTTTTACGTCTGCCATAACGACAAACTGTATCAATTTTATTGCTTTGTGACACAATTTTAAAGCGAAATTCGATCAGTTTCGGCCTTGCAGTGTCGGCCTACAATTGTAAATCTACTGGCCAATTATTATTATTATACAAAATTATTAGTATACTTATACACAAAATTAGTTTACAGTACAATTGCAAAACACAACAAAACAGCCAAGTTCTGTTTTACATTAAAGGCTCATTTGTACATAGCATAACATAATGCAGTAGACTAATATGCTCTTCAGTAAATATTGGCAGAACAGATATCTGAGATCGGTTAGATGTAGGTTCAGCATTGATGTGAGAGCTGATCGACATCAGCAAAGTGTCTGGATAAGGCCGTGAAAAGAAAATGTTTCGTTTCACAGGTCAAAACCGTTTCGAAACGACCAGGCATCCAGGCTTTTTTTTTTCAAAATATTCTTTATTTTCATTGATACTAGGGCAGCCCCCGTGTATGGCCTATATGGCGTATATGATCATTGTTGTAATTTCCCGTATGCTTGAAAATACTGCGACACCTTTGGGCAGCCCCCCCCCCCGGGGGGGGGGGGGGGGGGGGGGGGGGTGGGGGTTATTCCTGTTAGCATGAAAATACTGTGATTTTCCCGCTAGCAGTCGCTCAAGTTTTCACTAGATTTAGTTAAGACGCAGGGTTAAAAGACATCGAGGCCTAGATTCTGTTTACAGCTTCTGGTTAAACATGGTGATACCAAGGGGAAAAGACAGCTTCTGGTTAAACATGACGACACCAAGGGGAAGGGACAGCTTCTGGTTAAACATGACGACACCAAGGGGAAGAGACAGCTTCTGGTTATTAAACATGGCGATACCAAGGGGAAGAGACAGCTTCTGGTTAAACAT
>JAHWFP010186541.1:23194-54594 GCA_023313725.1 Lithobius niger | reverse complement strand
ATTTGTACCTGCAAGAAAACTCCGATCGCGTCCCGCGTGTAGGAATTCCACGAATTGTAATTTTCAAGATTTAAAGTGCAAAGTTTGTGAACTACACGACTCACCGTCGGTAAAGAAGATTTTAAATTGTTGGAGGAGGACGGATTTACGTAAGTTGAGTGAGGGGCGTCGAAGTGGTTCGGTAGCTTCCAATTCTAGTGCGTCGGTGATTAAAACACCTCTCGATGTTCGTTTACAAGCCCTGAGTACTGATGTGAATGCGCCTTTAGTTTTCCTGTCTGATGAGACGATCGCTAGTCATTCGGGGAATCCCCCTATTCAGCTGGTTGCCCCAACCGTTTCCATGGAAACCGAGGTAGTGATTTCTCCGTCGGACTCGTTTCCGTTTGGCGATGACACGCCGCTACGAGAGAGTAATTTGCAAATGGTTACTTCTGAGGTGAGAAAAGCAACTAAAGCTGATATGAACGTTCAAATGGACATTATGCGATCGACGGTAACTGTCGAAGTTAATTCTAATGTGGATAAACGCTTTGACGCATTTGAAAACTGCATTATAAATTTATTGGAGTGAAAGGAGCGGCTGCTTTGCCTCCGTCAGCGGTGCCATCTGTTGAGCAAACCCCGCGTTTTCAGCTTAGCGTTCCCAAGGTCAAGGTCGTTGCCGACGATACACAAAATGGCGGCTCTCATACAGCCGAATGTCAAGCTCCGTGTGCCAAGAAGACGGACGATGTTTCTAAAATCAAGAAGTCGACGAAGAAAGAAAGTAAGGTAAATAATGATGTGGTGAATAAAATTAAAAAGCATGGCGAAGGGTCTGATGTGGCAATGGTTTCAATTCAAGCGGACAAGTTCGGGCCGAAGTTTTTGTAAAGCGGGCGGAGCAGTGGTTGAAAATAAAAAACCTCCTGAAAGGTCTAAAACACACAAGCCTTCGTGTGATACTAGATCTTGCCCAACCCATTCATCTCCTTGTCGAGAAAAGACGCAGACGGAGTCGGGAATTGCCACGGGTAATGGTGACACCCAAGAAAAAATAGACCCGATTTCGGCGTTGCAAAATACGGTTGCGTCGCTCCAATCGGAGATCGATCGTTTAAAATCGGGGAAAAAATTGCTGAAGTCACCAAAATGTCAGATTCCATCCGTGAAAGGAACAAAGGGAATCTTGAAGGGCGATTGCACGCATCGTGATCATAAAAATAATTCTTCCAAACGCCGTTCTAAGGATCTCTTAGGGCACGAAGTTGTTGGCTCACAAAACGCCAATAAGCATAAATGCCCAACTGCCTGTGATACGCCCAAACGCCCGGACGCTAACAATACGTCCAAACGCCATGCTAGTAAATCTCCCACCAAGGTATTGAAGGACGATTCTGGAATTACATTAAACTGTTCATCAAAACGCCTGTGTAGTGCTTCGGTGAAAATCAATGGGTCTTCAGTTATGCACCATGCATCAATAAAACCACATGTTGGTCACAAAACTTTGCATAGATCTAACGCCATTTGGCTTCGCCCATTCGACAATGGGATTACATCCCGGAGCTGCATCACAAATCTCGGCATGATGATTTTATTGAATCCCAGCATCCAGCATCCAGCATCCATGTCATTCTATGAGGAAGACGAGGCCATTCTTCGTGTTGCAATGCGTGCTAACTCCCACGCTGAATTGGCTTATTATGGGACGGCCAACACCATAAAGCACTTGATCGCCGAAAAACCGGAGCTTGCGGACCACCCCTTGATTGAAGACTATCGGAATTTGATGAAGAGAGCTTCTTCATTCCACAAAGATTGTTTCGCTTGGAGTTCGTGCTTGCTTCTTAACATGGTCTTCAGACGGAGGGACGCTGTGCTTTAGTCTGCTGTCAACACTCCAAAGGAAGTCCTAGGACAATTACGCTTAATCCCGATCCATGGCTCGACTGACTTATTCAGAGCCAAACTCCTTGAACTCGCCCCGGAGTTGCGCGATAAGGGGAAACCTGTCTCAACCACAAAACCTCCTTTCTTCAGCAAAAAGATGAAGAACGCAAGTTATGGTTATCCCAAGAACGGCATGATGATTTTATTGAATCCCAGCATCCCGAATGTAAACGCCCCCATGATCAGTCTCCTTCGCGACATGAAATTTTGAAAAGCCGGAAAGTGGATTTTGTTGATTCCCGCCGTTTCGGGCGTGGAGACTCTGAATATCCGGACGAATATGACTCAACCGCGGATACTGATGATTTTTCGGATGAAAAAATTATGGCGAAGGCGCCGGCTGCAGGCTCAAAATCCGACATTTTTGAAGAAGGGCCGGATTTTGTTCACTGGGACATTTTTCATGCTGCACTGATTCGTAGCCTCTCCGATTCGAAGGAGTACTGCAAAGATTTTGTTCCCCTTGAAGTTAATCCGTACGATTCCCCAATGGACACTCTTGCAAGCTCTGGGGGTGAGCGTGTAGCTCCGCTTCATATACCTCAATCTGCCGTTGCATTTTGTCAGCTCTTGAACCAAGAAAGTTTGACTCGCAAGCATGAAAAGTCAATTTCAGTTTCAAAGCCTTTTCCCCCTCATGACCCAAAACTCAAGAAGCATTTTTTCCGGTCTACTGGAAGGGGTGCTCCTAACAAGCGTCGATTTGAAACCTTTGAAGCTGCTGAGTACATTCCCGCGTACCAAACAATGGAGGCTGATTCGACTTTGAAGACCTCCTCTTCTATTTCGGTACCCATGTCATTCTATGAGGAAGACGAGGCCATTCTTCGTGTTGCAATGCGTGCTAACTCCCACGCTGAATTGGCTTATTATGGGACGGCCAACACCATAAAGCACTTGATCGCCGAAAAACCGGAGCTTGCGGACCACCCCTTGATCGAAGACTATCGGAATTTGATGAAGAGAGCTTCTTCATTACACAAAGATTGTTTCGCCTGGAGTTCGCGCTTGCTTCTTAACATGGTCTTCAGACGGGGGGGGACGCTGTGCTTCAGTCTGCTGTCAACACTCCAAAGGAAGTCCTAGGACAATTACGCTTAATCCCGATCCATGGCTCGACTGACTTATTCAGAGCCAAACTCCTTGAACTCGCCCCGGAGTTGCGCGATAAGGGGAAACCTGTCTCAACCACAAAACCTCCTTTCTTCAGCAAAAAGATGAAGAACGCAAGTTATGGTTATCCCAAGAACATGCCTCAAGAACAACAAAAGGATGGAAGAGTTGACAAGCAACTTAAGAAACCAGCAACTCCCGACCGCCCTAGGTCACGGTCGCCCTAGGTCACGGTCGCCCTTTCCGGATAATGCCCTTCTCCAGAGCAGGGGAAGGGGCAGAGGATTTGGCAGGGGGCGTGGATCCTTCAGAGGAAGTGGATCCTTCAGAGAAAGTGGATCTTTCAGAGGAAGAGGACGACGCCCTCGCTATTGACGGGGGCCTGCCTCAGCCCTCCCCTCTTCACCGGCAGGTGGGGGGTCGGCTACAACAACACATCAAGCAGTGGCGAGAAATCACGACGGACACTTTCACGCTTTCAGTGGTCGAACACGGCTATCTTCCTCCATTCCACTCTCGTCCAGCCACCACTTACACGCCTCCCCTCTGGATTGTGGACAAAAAAGAAGGCGTAGGTCTGGGAAAAGAAATGTGGAAGTTGCTCGAGAAAGGGGCAATCGAGTTGTCGCCTCCAAACACAAAAGGGTTCTGGAGTCCCGTAAGAGTTATAGGCAAGAAAGGTGGAGGGACAAGGTTGATTTTCAATCTTCGAAAACTCAACCAGCACTCACCTGACGATAGAGCATTTCAAATGGAAACAATACAGTCAATTCGGGAGGCACTTCAGCGCGACGAATACACCATTTCAATAGACCTGGAGGATGCCTACCTCCACGTTCAATTACATCCATCGGTTCGTCATCTGTTTCGTTTATACGTAAAAAGGAAAACATACCATTTCAAGGTGCTTCCTTTTGGCCTGGCGACAGCTCCTCAAGTTTTTACAGCAGTTCTTCGGCTAGTGCTTGCTCATCTTCATCTCAACAACATCAGGGCGCACGCTTATATAGACGACTGGCTGGTTCGAAGGTCTCCAATCTTCAGGCCAGTAGACAGAAGAAGATCTCTCCAGCCACATAAATGTCTTGGAACTCGGAGCGATTCGTCTGGCCATTCTGACCTGCAAACATCACCTTCAAGGGAAAGTTCTCACCGTGATGACCGACAACACCGCTGCAGTCTCCTATGTGAACAGGGGATGTGGGACGCATTCAGCATCAATGATGGAAGAAACTTCGAGGCTTTTTCGATTGTGCGAAGACAACAACGTCCAGCTTCAGCCTCGTCACATCACCAGAAAGCTGAATGTGTTAGCCGACGAGCTCTCGCGTCAGGATTTAATTCCAACGACGGAATGGAAGCTGGACCCAGCAATTTGTCGGGCTCTCTTCAAACGTTGGGGGACTCCCATGGTGGATTTGTTTGCCACCCGCTTCAATCATCAATTGCCGAGCTTTGTATCCCCATTTCCGGACGAGAAAGCTTGGGCAACGGACGCTCTGTCGATGTCATGGGACGGGATCTTTGCATATGCATTTCCCCCTTTCTCCCTTCTTCAATCAACTCTCAACAAGATCAGGGAATCGAAAGGTATCTTTATCCTGATAGCACCTCTGTGGCCTGCTGCTCCTTGGTTTATCGACATCATGGAGTTAAAGAAGGAGGAACCGATCCCACTTCCTGTCTCGCGATTCTTACTGACCCAGCACAACAAGACTACAATACATCCAAAGCCAGAAGTCCTTCATCTTCACGTGTGGAGGTTGTGACTGCTCTTCTCAAGAAACAGGGTTTTGAGTCTCCGGTAACCAACAGGATCATCCACTGCCTCAGAGGCTCGTCCATAAAAAATTATGAGACGAAGTGGAAAAAATGGCATTTTTGGTGCAAATCTAAGAACCTGCACCCGATTAAGCCGTCTGAATCCTCATTGGCCTCCTTTTTTGAAGAACTTTTCCAAAAAGGCCTTGCTCCATATGCAGTAAAGGGATACAGGTCGTCCATTAACTCTTCTTTCATGCCAGGTGAATAAGAAACTTACCCTTAGTTCTTTCAAGTCTGGAAAATCACCTTTCGAACCAATCCATTCAGCCTCGCTTCTACAACTTTCCCAAAAGACGGTATTTCTCGTGGCATTTGCATCTGCTGCGAGGCAGAGCGAATTGGCTGCCTTCTCACGAGAAGATGAACACATTCGTTTCTCTAGGGATTGGTCTTCGGTCTCACTCACTTTCCCTACTCAGTTTCCGGCAAAGAACTTAAAGCCCGATGTGGCCCCTAGACCTGTCGTGATCAAGGCTCTTGCTCCAGTTGTAGATCCAGAGGGGATTGAAAGGACGCAATGTCCAATAAGGGCTCTCCGCAACTATTTGGTTAGAACCAAAATTCCTGAGTCAAAACAACCAACAGCAGAACGAAGAGTACCTCCAACTGCGCTTTTTCTGCAAGTTTGCAAAGCAGGGGTCCTTCAGCCGATACCCATCACCCCTTTTAAGCTAGGAAAGTGGGTATGCGAAGTCATTAAAAGAGCTTATGACTTGGGCCAAAATCATCTGGACTTGCCAACGGAGGTGCGAGCCCATGAATTGAGAGCTTTAGCTGCTTCCTGGGCGTATGGATCCTGAATACCACTGGATGAAGTTGTGGCTGCGTGTTCATGGAACAACCGCAATACGTTCATTTCTCATTATCTGCGTGATGTGAGTGCGTCGAGAGGTGAAAGGACGATGAAAGAACATATGGCAGCAGGCAGTCGAATCGGACGTTGATTTGATTCTGTCTTTTATAAATTACTTTCACGTAGAGAAATTTGTACAATAACGAGCCTTAATGAGTGAAAAAGTGTCTTGTAAACAATGGAGAACGCATACACTGGAGAAACCGATTCATTGTTGACATCGTTCGCCCCATTAGACCTACTAGTCGAGCAGGCTTTAATATATTTTATCCCTTCTTGATCCGGCAACAAAGTTTCCCGAGGCTGTGCCCCTTAAAGAGGCAAACAGTCAAAGTGTAGTTGATGCCCTCCTTCTTGTTTTTTCACGATTAGGGTACCCCAGTGAGCTCCAGTCTGACTTGGGCTCAGTTTTTGTCTCTGAATTTAATACATTATTCCTAGAAAAAATGCGGAATCAAATGTGTAAATTAGAGTGTTTCCCACCCCCAATCTAACAGTGTGGAACGATTTCATAGAACGCTCAAAGCAGTGCTGCGAACCGTTTGCTACGAGCATCCCCAGGACTGGGAAAGATGTCTCCCCGGTGCAATGTTTGCACTTCGCACCGCTCCACATAAGAGCACTGGTTTCACCCCAGCAGAAATGGTGTACGGCTGAAATTTAAAGGGCCCTCTCGAGCTTGTAAAAAGCCAATGGATTGAAACCGACGTTCACCCATCAGTCCTAGAGTACGTCTTGGATCTTTTACAACAATTCAAATACTCATGGGAACTCGCACAAGAATATATTGTGAAGAGTCAACGCAGAAATAAGACTTACTATGATAGTAAGGCAGTTGAACGTAAGTTCAGAGTTGGTGACAAAGTTTTAGTCCTTAAACCAGCTAGAACCAATAAATTAGAAATTTATTGGGATGGACCCTGTGATGTGATAAAACGCTTATTAGATACCAATTATCTTTAGAGAAATCCTTTGGTTTTCAAAAGGAAACCATTTATCACGTTAACTTGTTAAAGCCCTATCTGCCTAGGGAAGGGTCTAGCAACCACTTGTTTCATGACGAACGTGAGTTTACTCACCACGACCATGTCTGGACAGGCCAGCCTGGTGATGGCCATCCAAAGAGGCCATGAGTCTTTTTAAAAAGGTAGGTGATTTGACCGAATCACAGAAATCCAACTTACTTAAAGTCTTTGACCGTGTAGATGGAGTCTTTTCTACTCTGCCGGGTCGTACCGACATTGTTACCTACGATGTGGAATTAATCGATTCGCATGTTCAACCCTGTAAATATTATAGGCACGCGAAATTCGAACGTGACTTGATTGTCACTGAGATCGAGCGAATGCTCAATCTTGGTTTAATTGTTGAAACCGATTCCCCTCATGGTTCACCCATGATCATCGTCCAGAAGAAGACGCAAGCCCACGTCCTGTAGCTGACTATAGAGAGCTGAACAAAAATACGGTAACCAAAGATTACCCAATTCCTAATATTGAGGAATGTATTGAACGTGCAGCTAAATGGAAATACATGTCCATTTTTGACCTAAACCGTGGATTTTGGCAAGTGCGCTTGACGCCACAGGCCTTAATGGCCGCCACCATCACAACTCCCATTGGGAAGTTTGCTCCCCTCATGATGTACATGGGGATGAAAAACGCTCCATTTTGTTTCCAAAAACTAATAGATGTAACGGCGGATGCTACGACGGAGTAGATGCTTGTAGCATCGCCGGCGCCTGGTGTAAATGGATCTTACTTTCCATCACTTGGAGTTAATTTTTTGTACGTTTTGGGTTAAACAGCACAACTGCTACGGTCCCGGCGTAGGGAATGGAGCATTGAAGTCCTAATCTTAAGAACTAACTAGTGATAAAAAGCGGGTAACGTAGACCTGTCTTACAGTTCTTTTTCAAATGGTACTCCCACAAGATCAAACCGTACCCATCGAGATTCACATTAGAAAAGGGATGTACACTCCATGAAGTACTATGCTTCTGCAAATCTAATTGACCCAATGGCCTTTGTTTACATTAAGTTGGAGTAATGAAACGGTGAATAAAAGCTGGTTTTTAGGAACGGACCGTGAACCCTTACGTTATGGCTATTAACGTCCTAAATGCCGATGGCTTAACGAACCATAAGTTACTTTCAAAGCTAAAGGTTAATGTAATTTAAACTATAAATTTTGAATTAAGAGTCCAAAAGATAAACTTTCAAGTTAAACCAAGTTATACGAACCAACTACCTTTGCCCGGCGTGGCAACAATCGGACCGTGACATCTCCACTCCGGCGTACCTACCTCTAGCTTTGAGATTTCTGAGCTGTGCTAACGAATGCTTCCTGTAGCTGGGTTTTATACCTGCTGTCTGACAGTCAGGTAGAGGGAAAGGGCGGTCCTGTAGGAGAGCGACGAGGGGGGGGGGGGTTGGAGTGATGTAAAGAAATCATGGGAGGAAGAGAAACTGACTCAGACCGGCCAGGCTGTCAATACCGGAAGTGGGCATGACGGCGCGGACGGGCAGGGTAGCTTTGCGTTCTGAG
The DNA here is from genome assembly GCA_023313725.1 of Lithobius niger. NCBI lineage: Eukaryota > Metazoa > Arthropoda > Chilopoda > Lithobiomorpha > Lithobiidae > Lithobius > Lithobius niger. The sequence goes on along the minus strand of JAHWFP010186541.1, from coordinate 46,322 downwards.
TGGAGGGGGAATTGAATACTGTGATTTGGTTGGAAGGGAATATTGACAACAAGGAGAGCAAAGGGAATTGCCGACTTTTGTGAACTGGGAGGCCTTAGGAACTGAGTTTTGAACTCACAACGTGAATAGGCCCATGAATTAAAACTACGATATTATGTATCGCAACTATTGAAGGAGGGGGGGGGGGACGAAGCTTTAGCTCAGAATTAACATTGACTTTGGGTATAAACTGATATTTACAAGACAAGAATTTAATTGAAGGAAAGCTAGTTTGTTTTCGTTGGTTTGGTAGCTACGGTCGGAGTGTGGACGGAGATGATATAAAAATAAACATAAAAAAAAACACTGGATCCGTTAAAATACACAAACGTAAATGAAGAGCTCCGGTAGGGTTCGTGGCAAGAAATTAAGTTTTCTAAAGTGCGTTTGAGCATAAAAATAAAAGGTTAAATATACCAGCTTAGTATTTAATTATGCTATAATGCATTTAAGTTAATTTTAGTTGTTTGCAGAAGCAGACAAGAAGAAATTTTAAGTCGGACATTTTTCATAAATAACGTAATTCGTCACTCGTTTTACAAATAAAAAATATCGCGTGTATCCTTACATGTATGCTCCTCCTAAAACACAACTAAGCTAGTGTTTTTGGCTTTATGCCTGAAAGAATAAAATACAAAATATACATGTTATGGATAACGGCGACCGGAAATTAAGTTCGCTACGGCACAGTTTGAGCGATTTTTCTTAGTGATGCCATTTATTAATGGAGATGAAAATTACGGATCTGTTTCCGTGGAAAGTTAGAGGATGTGTTTTCCTATTAAGGGCTGCAAGAATTGGTCGATTTGCTACATTTTCCATGGAGATATATCTATTTAAGTAGCGAGGTCTTTTTGGTGCGGCAGCGCCAAAGTAAAAAAAAGTGTTCGTCGCAAAACGAAGATTTCTGCCCTCAGGTTTTTGCTCGGCGGTGTCAAGGTGGCCTCACCACGAGTGTTTAATACAAGACCACGTTTACACGCCCCCACATGGAGGACTTTATTCGGGGTTCTTGTTGAACTCCAAATAAATGCTACAATAGAAAGGGTCAGTGCACACAAGACATGCCGAAGAACAAGACTGCCAAGCCATGTAAATAAATTTGCATAAATTAATGCACAAAGGAATACACCTTCTGATAAATACATCTCCTGTGAAATACATCACCACAAGTAATAAAAATACACTGTTCACAAAAAATAAAAATTGCCGTTTTATATTTTTGGGGGACTGACGTTTTTGTGGCTCAAGAAATTTTTGTAAATAAAAATTACATATTTAAAGAAAGGGACACTGTTTGCAAAAATTAACTTTGTGTTGTCCACGCTGTTTTTTGCAGGAAATTCGTACAGGCCACAAAGAAAATTGGAGCAAAGTCATTTAATAAAAAAAAACCACTATTTTTGATTATAAAAGTTACAGTTTAAGGGCTTTGTAGCTGTTAACGTTCAAATGAGATAATCGCAAGTCCACAGAAAGTTATTTTTTTTATCTGGGAAAACCTCAAAAAAAGGCCCCTGGGCGCACTCCTCAGGACCTAGCTTGCGATAAGGATCGGAATAGAGGGTACTATAAGCGCATGCCAACTATCAGCTCTATTTAAAGTTAACAGACTACCACTGGAGTGGTTTAAGGTTACCAAACAACTTGTTTACAATTTTAACCATTTGCACTGAAGGGTTTTTAGGTTTAACCCATAACTTAAAACATAGAATACAACGCTGGGAGGTTTTATGGATAAAAACGCAGCATCCTTTTAACGACAGGGTTAACCTTTTGCCCTCAGAGGTGAGACAGACTGTTTTTTATAAAGAAAACCATTTCGTTTAAAACTTCAAAAAGGGCCAACTGGGAACAAGTTGCAACCCCCGTAGAATATTCCTAATGAATATTTAATTAGTGTCGTTACAATCTTTGATAATATTCTCCTACAAAGGGAGACGTTCATAGTGACAAAGAGAGTAAAACATAGGCACTTAAAATTTAGGTTCGAAATCCAAAACGGGAAATAGCTGAAAGTTCCTTTTGGTGTGGTTGCACTTTCAACATACCACTTAACAAAATTGTAAAGATAAAAATTAATTTCCAGTCAATCTGTAATGAAAATGACGTGTTTTAACAATTCAATGTTTAAACATAATACCTGCTGAGAGTATCAGCGTTCATTACACAACTATCCAGGTTTGTCCAACGAAGCAGTTTAAAGTTTGCAGACTTTAAAAGCAATAAAACACATGTTTGGTGTTTTTAGGTTAGGTGTTCATAGATGTAGCCACTTTTGTAGTGGCGTACAATTTCTATTTAAAAGAAACTCGCACGGGAGTTTACTTTGTTAGCTTTATTTTTAATTGCAAAAATAAAACTCTAACTTAGAAAAAAAAAACTACCTTAGGTTAGGTTTTACAACCTCTGTTTCACTGGGATTCCCCTATTCAGTACTAGAGCTATAATAATGCATGTATTTCCACCCTAGACTGACGTAGAATTCACACTAAAACATTGGTCCAATTTTTTTAAAAACGAATTGGGGAAAAAAAACGATGCAAGCTTTAGTTGATCAGTTTGGAGACCTATTAAAAGGTTTTACTTACTCCCTACTGGTAAAATTACATTTTAATTTTAGTTAGGTTAGCATTACAACCTTCGTTTCAACTAAAAAAACAATTATTTAGTTTAAAGAGTCATAATTGTGGTGATCAAGCACTAAAATTTCACCTTTTTATCCAAGATAAAAGTTTAACAACAAAACATCTGGTCCTAATGTAAAATGGATCAGAAAAAAACTGCATTTAAGTTTTCTGTACTGGCATACCGATTAAATTTTATTTAAAGTCAGTCTAGCTGTTTATACTAACTTTTAGGTTAGGGTACGGTTTGGCTTCGTGCAACAAGCCAACTTGAGAAGCTGGTTCCGTTTATTTCTGGCCAACTGGACATGAACAAACTGCGGCTCACATCATTATCTGAAAAGCTGCTTTTCAGTTTACTTCTTTGAGGTGTGTTGACCCTATGGCGACGCTGTAGCTAATCGAGAATCGTTGGGGCGTGGACAGTTTCTCTTGTTGCTGTGGTACATGGCGCAGGCCAGAGGAATTTGTAATGAGATCCCTCCCATCCAAAACTTTTACATTTGGCGACCGTACGACGATTGGTTGCCGCTCGTTAGACGCCCGAGAGTTACAAGAAGCTAACTCGACCACTCCCGTGGGGCTGGGCGGGGTCTGTTTACGTGAGCACTTTTTTGATTGATGCGCTCGGGGGGCTGACACATTCGCAGCGTTGGGGTCAGGATCTCGAGACTGGTTTACAGTAGGTTTGCGCGTTTGATTTAATAAATCCATCCCCGGTATTCCCAACACCACGACAAAAATAGGCCTAGATGCTTTCGAAACACAAGCTACTGTTTTTAACACTGCTCCGTTCGTTAATTTTAAACACAGGTTTATCTGTTGTAACGCCACTACATGATCGCTTAGAATAGTTTGGCATCTGCTTTTTTGCTTCAAACCTGGCCAGCATTTGGCAAGTTTAGCACTGACGATGGAAACTGAGCTCCCGGAATCTCACAAAATCTTATTGTTACGTTTTCCTACGCTAGCATCTATAGAGCTAGATTTTAAAATAGTTAGGGCATCTTTCCCCACGAGAAAGCATGCATTAGCGGATGACTAAGCTTTGTTTAGTTCGGGTCACCGATTACGGAGATGTGAAGGCGAATTGCATTCGTAACAAGTTCTAACATTGTTAGATTTGACACTGTCAGTTTTATCAGCATTAGCATCAGAGCTAGTTACGCTGTCACTTCTGTCATTAGTCCCAACCGGGTTAGCTAATAAATTTCGAGTTTGTTTATTTTGTTTAGACGACTGAGCACTAGCGTGTGCTTTCTCTGTTTTAAGGGCCATGTCGGCAGAAATTTGTTTATTTCTGGTTGTGAACTCGTCACAAAGTTTGGCTGCTTCTTGTAACGTGCCAGATTTAACCTGGTCCAGCAACCACTTGCGCAGTGCAATAGGACACGATTTGGTAAATTGCTCAAGTAGGATTAAATTAGCCACCTTGTCGTAGCTGCTATTTACTTCAGCTTAGGATACCCATCTGGAAAATAGGGTTTCTAACTCGAACGCGTGTTCGTGGAACAACTATTCGGGTTCACATTCAAGAGAACGAAACTGGGCTTGAACCGACTCTTTAGTTTGAACAAACCTTTCTAGTAACTTATTTTTTACTAGTTCATAATCATGCATTTCTAAAACTGACATTTGATCACACACTTTAATCAAAATTTCTCCTAAGAGAGGTTGGAGTCCGACGACCCATTCAGTTTTCTCTATTCTTTGCGTCTCCATTGTCTTCATTGCGTCTCCTTTCTTTAAAAACAGCCGTCTGTCTCACCTCTGAGTTCAAAAGGTCAACTCTGTCGTTAAAAGGTTGTTGGTATAAGCCTTAAACCTCCCAGCGTTGTACTTTTATGTGTAAGTTATGGGGTCTACCTCAAAACCCTTCTGTGTTTAAATTTCATATGTAAAAAAGTTTTCCGATATACCTTAAATCAGTCCAGTGGTAATCTGTTAACTTTAAATAGCGCTTATAGTTGCGCATGCGCTTACAGTACCCTCTATTCCGATCCTTATCGCAAGCTAGGTCCTGAGGAGTGCGCCTCGTGGTTTTTTTCGATGCTTTCCAAGAAAATAAAAACAGCATTCTGTGAACGGCGGACGAGTTAGAGCATTAAATGTTGCGATTATATCATTTAATAGTTAACAGTTACAAAAACATAACCTGTACTTTTTATTTTGCTCAAATATCCAAACGGTGTGTACGATATTCCTGCATAGGCAGCGCGGACCACCAATAACGTTTATTTCTGTAAAACTAGTGTTTTTAACTTTGTCAATTTTGCATTAATTTAATTTTGCGACAAAATCACAAAACGAGAACAAAACTTAGCAATTTTATTCTAATTTAAAATTAGTGTTCTTTTAAAACTTGTAACTGATCCGGAACTAAGAACAAGTAGCTCAAAAACATTTTTTTCAAGGTCGCACATTTTGAAAGTAAATGGCAAAACGACAAACTCCCTAGAAGTTGGAACTTTCTATGTTGTTTCATTGCATGAATCAAGGGTGTTTCTTTGCAAATTTTTACATGGCTTGGCGTGACATACCTATGTTCACTAATCATTTGTTGTAGGCTTTCATTTGGCGTTCAACAGGAGCCCCAAATGAAATCTCCCGTTTGGGGGCGTGTAAAGGCATGAGGCCTAAAATCCTGTAGATTGGTTAGGAGAACCGCCACCAACTATCAAAAACTCGGGGACATTTTTTTTTTCTCTTAGCGCTCACGAGCGTTAGGCCTATTTGCTTCACCTCCAACTTCAAAAATTTGTATCTTCGTGAAAAATGGATTTAAACGACTCTGGTTTTCAACGTTTAATAGACCTGAACTTTATCCATCATCCTGTGAAAACAGCCTTCAAATTTCCACTTACTTTGTTCACTACGATTGTTTGAAAAAGTGCTCAAACTAAGCGCCGACGCACGCGATTCAAGTTGCCTTTTTTCCAAAACAAACTTTGTAAATATTTATCTGTACTCTCAAATTATTTTTCAGGCATAAAGCCGACTAGCTTAGTGTTGGTATAGATGTACTAGTACTCTACGTTTTTATTTTTACTCAGGTGACGATTTTAGGAACCATGAAAACTTCGACTACTCGCATGTTATTATTTGCTGCTGCGATAATACACTTTAATTTTTATGCGTTATTACATTTCGTACACAAGCTGGTTTATTTTAATCTTTTGCCTAGGCCTTTATAAAAGCAATTATCAACGTAACTTTTTCTTATGAACTCTACCTTGTTCAAAATGGCAAACACATCTACTATTATTTTACCGGACAAATTTTTAGTGTATCTTGTATTTTTATTTCAGGGCTCCGACCATAGTGATCTCAATCCGAATGCAAAGTAATAGCCTTTTCCTTCAATTAAAAACAGTATAATTAATTTTGAGCATGAAACTTCCTTCAATAGTTGCGATACATAATATCGTAGATTTTATTTATAGGCCTATACACATTGTTATGAGTTTCAAACTCTGTTGCACTTTCAAAACAAGGCCTCTAATGCCCAAAAGTCGGCAATTCCCTTTGCTCTTTAAGCTCCTACAATTCCTTTCCAACCAGAACACTCCATTCAATTTCCCCTCCACTCAGAGAGCAAAGCTACCCTGCCCGTCCGCGCTGCCATGCCCACTTCCGGTATTGACAGCCTGGCCGGTCTGAGTCAGTCTCTCCTCCTACCGAGGTGTCCCTCTACCCCACTCTCCTCCTCCCCCCTCCGGGGGGGGGGGTCGCTCTCCTACAGGTACGCGGTTTCCCTCTACCTGGCTGCCAAGCAGCAGGTATAAAACTCAGCGCCAGTAGGAAATCGATAGCATAGCTCAAGACTCAAAGGCTAGGGGTCACTACGGCGGTCGGATCAGAGATGCCCTGTCCAGTGTTGCCATGCCGGGCAAGGTAGTAGTTCTTGTTTGTAACTGTAACGGCGGATGCTACGACGGGGTAGGTGCTTGTAGCATCACCGGACGCCTGGTGTAACTGGATCTTTCTTACTATTACTCTGGTCTGACTTGTGATACGTTTTTAGTTAAAACAGCACAACTGCTACAGTCCCGGTGTAGAGAATGGAGCTACGAATGTCCTGATCATGTAGGCTAACAGTAATAATAAGCGGTAACGCTACCACCAAGGTGGGAATTAGGCTAGCTAAGTTAAATTTGAAGAGAATTGTCTTAAATACTAACTTCTAGCGAACGACGGACGAATAAACCAACTGGTTTTTAAACTCCTGGTTTTATTTTTAAACAAACATGTTAAAACATTTAGACCACACTTTTACATTTACATTTGGCAAATTTACAACTGAATTAGTTATAAAATAACAGGGGGAATTTACATGAAATTCAACTTGAACAACAACTATGTTCACTTAAAACACTTTTAAATAGAAAAAGGTGGTTTGTGTAGGCATAAGGGGATTTCGCAAAAGAGCCCTCTAAATTACAAACAGCCTCGGCTGTGTAGTAATAGTAGACCTAATTTACAGTTATGTTTCAACGTGAATTAACAAAGCATTAAACCTCCTCAGAGTTGCTGTAGCAAGTCAACTCCTCAAATTACAAAAGCCTCGGCTACTTATAAAGTCCATTTGGAGTGAATAATCAGTGAATCTCCCACGAAGATCAAACCGTCCCTGTTTACTTTAAACTGCGTTTAAAAAAACATAATAAAGAAAGCTGGGTTTTAGTAAGGGACCGTGAACCTTTAAATTACGGCCGCCAACGTCCGAAATGCCGTTTGGCTTGACGCACCATAAGTTACCTTCTAAAGCTAAAGGTTAAGTTTAAAATTAAACTATAAATTTTGACGTATAGTACAAAAAATAAACTTTTAAAGTTAAACTAAGTACGATACGAACCACTACCTTTGCCCGGCAGGGCAACAATCGGACCGTGGCATCTCCACTCCCGACCGGCGTAGCGACCTCTAGCTTTGAGAATCCTGAGCTGTGCTAACGAGTGAGTCTGGGGCTGGGGTTATATACTCATTACCGGAAGTTGGCGCGGACGCCGAGGATAGCTTCGGAGGGGGTGAGCAGGGAAGAGGAGGCGGACATCTGGAGGAGGAGAGACTGACCTAGATCAGCCGAGCTGTCACTACCGTAAGTTGGTGTGGCAGCGCGGACGGCTAGGGTAGATGAACGCTCTGAATGGATGGGGAATTGAATGCTGAGTTTTGGTTGGACGGGAATTGCGGAGGTTGAATTGACAAAGAGAATTGCCGACTTGGAAACGTTAGAGCCCTGGCTTTGAATGTGCAAGTGAGTTTTCAACTCATAACAACGTGGTTTTTAGGCCTATTAAATAAACTACGATGTTATGCATCGCAACTATTGAAGGAGGGGGGGGGGGACGAAGTGTAATGCACAGAATAAACATTTGACTTTGGGAATGAACTGCTATTTACAATGCATGTTTTTAACGAAGGAAAGCTAGTTTGTTTTCGTTTTAGAGGTTTGCTGCAGTCGGAGTTTGGATGGAGACGCTATAAAGAAAAGACATAAAAATATACACTGGGTCCGAAAAAATTGACAAACATAAACATGGGAGCTCCGGTAGGGTTCATGGCAAGAAGTTAAATTTACCAAAGTGCATTAAGTGCACAAATCAAAAGATTAAATGTTCCAGCTAGTTTTAAAAGGCTATATCGCAGTTTAGGTTAGTTTTAAACTATTTTGAACGTCGGACATTTTTCATAAATAAACAAAGTCGTCACCTGTTACAAATAAAAAATATCGTGTGTTTTTTCAATATCTACAACACAACTAAGCTGGAAAAGTGTTTTGGCTTTATGCCTCAAAGAATAATATACAATATTTACATTTTTAAAGGGGGATCGCCATATAGACGATCTTCTTCTGGTATGGAAGAATGCTGCCCTCATGTTTTTTCTTCGGTGGTGTTGAGGTGTCCTCACCACGAGCGTCTGATACGAGACCGCGTTTACACGCCCCCACGCGGAGGACTCTATTTGGGGTTTCTGTCGAACTCCAAATAAGTGCTATAACAGAAAAGGTCAGTGCACACAAGACATGCCAAAGAACAAGACTGCCAAGCCATGTAAATAAATTGCATAAATTAATGCACCAAGGAATACACCTTCTGAGGAATACACCTCCCGTGAAATACATCATCACAAGTTATAAAATACACTGTTACAAAAAATAAAAATTGCTGTTTTGTATTTTTGGGGGACTGACGTTTTTGTGGCTAAAGAAATTTTTGTAAATAAAAATTACAAGTTTAAAGGGACACTAGTTGCAAAAATTTACTCAGTGCTGTCCGCGCTGCTTGTTGCAGGAAAGTAGTACAGGCCACAAAGAAAATTGGCCGCAAACGAAAGTTTATATAAATAAAAACGCAAATTTTGACCATAAAGGGTCACAGTTTAAGGGTTTTTCAGCTGTTAATTCAAATGAGATAATCGCAACATTTAATGCTCTAACCAGTCAGCCGTGCACAGAAAGTTATTTTTTTTATCTGGGAAAACCTCGAAAAAATACCCCTGGGCGCACTCCTCAGGACCTAGCTTGCGATAAGGATCGGAATAGAGGGTACTATAAGCGCATGCGCAACTATCAGCTCTATTTAAAGTTAACAGACTACCATTGGAGTGGTTTAAGGTTACCAAACAACTTGTTTTACATAAAATCTTACACTGAAGGGTTTAGAGATGGTACCCATAACTTAAACATATTATATATCACTGGGAGGTTTTGTGGATAATAACCAGCAACCTTTTAACGACAGTGCTAACCTTTTTCGCAGAGGGGTAGACAGACAAATTTTTTGCAGGAAAAATGTTTCGTAAAAACCTTAAGAAGGGCCAACCGGGAACAAGTTGCAACCCCCGTAGAATATTCCTAATGAATATTTAATTAGTGTCGTTACAGTCTTTGACAATATTCTCCCACACAGGGAGACGTTGATAGTGACAAAAAGAGTAAAACATAGGCACTTAAAATTTAGGTGTAGAGTTCCGAAATGGGAAATAGCTGAAAGTTTCTTTTGTTGTGGTTGCACTTTCAATATACCACTTGACAAAATTTTTAAGATAAAAATTAATTTCCAGTCAATGTGTACTGAAAATGACGTGTTTTAACAATTAATGTTTAAACAAAATACCTACTGAAAGTATCAGCGTTCATTATACAACTATCCAGGTTTGTTCAACGAAGCAGTTTAAAGTTTGCAGACTTTAAGGCAATAAACACGATTTTTGGTGTTTAGGTTAGGTGTTCAGAGATGTAGCCACTTTTGTAGCTGCATACAATTACTATTTAAAAAGAACTTGAACGGGAAACTAGTTTGTGAGGTCACCGGTTAGTGTAGAAAAAAAAACTCAACTGGTAGAAAATTTACACACTACTAGGGTTAAACTGGGTGGCTTGCACCAGTTTGCAAAAAAAACTATTTTTAGGGAAAAAAAACTACACAAGTTTTAGTTGTTCAGTTTGGAGACCTATTCAGAGGTTTTACTTACTCCCTACTGGTAAAATTACATTTTAATTTTAGGTTAGATTAGCCTTACAACCTTTGTTTCAACTAAAAACAATTATTTTAGTTTAAAGAGTCATAATTGTGGTGATCAAGCACAAAAATTATCTTTTTATCCAAGACAAGTGTTTAACAACAAAACATCGGGTCCTAATGTAAAAAGGATCAGAAAAAAAACTGCATTTAAGTTTTCACTACTTGCATACCGATTTACTTTAGTTTAAAATCAGTCAAGCTGTCTTTACTAACTTTTAGGTTAGGGGACGTTTTACTTCGTGACACAAGCCAACTTGCGAAGCTGGTTTCGTTAATTTCTGGCCAACTGAACATGAACACATTTCGGCTCACATCATGATCTGATAAACTGCGTTTCAGTTTACATCTTGGAGGTGTTTTGACCTCATGGCGACGCTGTAGCCAATCGAGGATCGTTGGGGCGTGGACGGCTTCCACTTGTTGCTGTGGTACTTGGCGTAGGCCAGAAGAATTTGTAATGAGATCCCTCCCATCCAAAACTTTGGTACTCGGCGACTGATCGACCATTGGTTGCCGTTCGTTAGGCGCCTGAGAGTCTGGCGACGTTTGGGACTTGACCACTCCCATGGGACTGGGCGGGGTCTGTTTACGTGAGCGCTTTTTTGATTGACGTGCTCGGGGGGCTGACACATTCGCAGCGTTGGGGGCAAAATCTCGAGGCTGGGTTACAGTTTGGTTTAACAAATTAATCCCTGGTATACCCAAAACCACATCGAAAATAGGCCTAGATGCTTTCGAAACGCAAGCTACTGTTTTTAACATTGCTCCATTCGTTAATTTGATACCTAGGTTTACCTGTTCTAAGACCACTATGTCGTTGCTTAGAATTGTTTGGCATCTGCTTTTTTGCTTTAGGCGTGGCCAACCTTTGGCCAGTTTGGAACTGAAGATTGAAACTGAGCTCCCGGAATCGCATAAAACTTTAACGTTACTTTTTCCTACTCTAGCATCTATAGTGCTGGATTTTAAAATAGTTAGGGCATCTTTCCCCACGAGAAAGCATGCATTAGCGGAAGCCGAAGCTTTGTTAAGTTCGGGGCAGCGATTGCGCAGGTGCGAGGCTGAGCCGCATACGTAACACGTTCTAGCATTGTTAGATTTAACATTGTCGGTTTTATCAGTGTTTGCATCAGAGCTAATTACATTGTCACTGCTATTATTAGTCCTAACCGGGTTAGCTAATACATTTCGAGTTTGTTTGTTTTGTTTAGAAAAGACTTTAGAAGTCTGACTAGACGACGGAGCACTAGCTTGTGCTTTCCCTGTTTTAAGGGCCATGTCTGCAGAAATTTGCTTATTTCTGGTTGTGAACTCGTCACAAAGTTTGGCTGCTTCGTGCAACGTTCCAGTTTTTATCTGGTCGGGCAACCACTTGCGTAAAGCAATGGGACATGATTTCGTAAATTGCTCAAGCATAACTAAATTAGCCAACTTGTCATAGCTGCTATTCACTTCAGCTAGGGACACCCATCTTGAAAATAGGGTTTCGAGTGCGAACGCATGTTCGTGGAACAATTGTTCGGGGCCACGTTCAAGTGAACGAAACTGGGCTTGTACGGCTTCCTTCGTTTGCACAAACCTTTCAAGTAACCTAATTTTGACTAACTCATAATCATGCATTTCTAGGATCGACATTTGATCACATACTTTAATCAAAATTTCACCGAGAAGGGGCTGTAATCCGACGACCCATTCTGTTTTGTCACTTCTCTGGGATTCCATAGTTTTTTCAAATATTTTCAGAAAACTATTAATTTCCGATTCGGAAGTCCATTTATTTACAAGTCTGACAGCGTCAGCAATTTTACTCGGTTTATTTACGGGAATACTATGATTTGGGGGTGTTACAGAACCACTACTTGGACTGGAATTACCACTTAGATTAGCAGCCGTTAGCCTAGCTAGTTCGATCTGCTTTTCTATTTTTAGTATTTCTCGAGCACTAGCGTGTTCGCTAATTTGTGCCTCCTGTTCCTTTAAATGAACATCTCTATCCCTGATTTGGGCCTCTTGGTCCCGTAACGCTAGTTCGTGAGCCATGCGACGGTCTGCATTGGCTGCGTCTTGAGCTCGGCGTTTGTCAACGTCCGCCATTTCTAAAGCTCTTAACCTTAATTCTTCTGTTTTCAGCGCGAGCTCCTGCTCTTTGGCTGCTAACTCCTTTTTTTGTAGGATGGTAGCCTCTCTTTTTTTCTATAGCCGGGGCTAGTTCGTCAGAGAGATCGTCAACGGAAATTTTTTCCTCCTCGACGGCATTTTTCAAAATAGTCACGGATTCGTGACGGGTTTCACTAACAGTTAGGCCTAATTTTAAACAGGCCTTTTTCAGGTCTTTGTACTGAATGTCTTTAACGACTTCTTCAAAATCATCCAAGTTGGACATTTTTAACTTTAAGCTTTAAAATAAAACTCTTATAAATGAAACTTCATAAAAATGCAGCCGCAAATTAATTTTACTTTTACGGACATCTTGTTGAAGAATTGTTCAACACAAATGACATAGTAGCATGGCAGGGGGGAAACGCTTGTAGGAACAGCACCTTTTCATCCCACCGCTGCCACCAGTTGTAACGGCGGATGCTACGACGGAGTAGGTGCTTGTAGCATCGCCGGCGCCTGGTGTAACTGGGTCTTACTTTCCATCACTTGGAGTTGATTTTTCGTACGTTTTGGGTTAAACAGCACAACTGCTACTGTCCCGGCGTAAGGAATGGAGCATTGAAGTCCTAATCTTAAGACCTAACTAGTGATAAAGAGCGGGTAACGCTGCCACCAAGGTGGGAAAAAGCTAGCTAAGTTAATTTTGAGGAGATTTGTCTTAAATACTAACTTCCAGCAATCATCGAACTAGTAAACCAACTGGCGTTTAAAACTCCTGGTTTTTATTTTAAACAGACATGTCAAGACTTTACATTTGGATTACCAATTTAGAACTTAGTTTTTAGTTTAAAAACATTACTTGAATTTACATTAAAATTCGCACATCAGAACTTGGGTTTAGTTCACAAAACAATTTCAAATAGAAACAGTGATTTTGGGCAACGGGGATTTCGCAAAAGATCCCTCTAAATTACAAACAGCTTCGACTGACTTATAATAGTAGACCTGTCTTATATTTGTTTTTCAAATGGTACTCCCGCAAGATCAAACCGTACCCATCGAGATTCACATTAGAAAAGGGATGTACACTCCATGAAGTACTATGCTTCTGCAAATCTAATTGACCCAATGGCCTTTGTTTACTTTAAGTTAGATTAATGAAACGGTGAATAAAAGCTGGTTTTTAGGAAGGGACCGTGAACCCTTACGTTATGGCCGTTAACGTCCTAAATGCCGATGGCTTAACGAACCATAAGTTACTTTCAAAGCTAAAGGTTAATGTAATTTAAACTATAAATTTTGAATTAAGAGTCCAAAAGATAAACTTTCAAGTTAAACCAAGTTATACGAACCAACTACCTTTGCCCGGCGTGGCAACAATCGAACCGTGACATCTCCACTCCCGACCGGCGTACCTACCTCTAGCTTTGAGATTTCTGAGCTGTGCTAACGAATGCTTCCTGTAGCTGGGTTTTATACCTGCTGTCTGACAGTCAGGTAGAGGGAAAGGGCGGTCCTGTAGGAGAGCGACGAGGGGGGGGGGGGTTGGAGTGATGTAAAGAAATCATGGGAGGAAGAGAAACTGACTCAGACCGGCCAGGCTGTCAATACCGGAAGTGGGCATGACGGCGCGGACGGGCAGGGTAGCTTTGCGTTCTGAGTGGAGGGGGAATTGAATACTGTGATTTGGTTGGAAGGGAATATTGACAACAAGGAGAGCAAAGGGAATTGCCGACTTTTGTGAACTGGGAGGCCTTAGGAACTGAGTTTTGAACTCACAACGTGAATAGGCCTATAAATTAAAACTATGATATTATGTATCGCAACTATCGAAGGAGGGGGGGGGAACGAAGTGTTAGCTCCGAATTAACATTGACTTTGGGAATAAACTGGTATTTACAAGACATGAATTTAATTGAAGGAAAGCTAGTTTGTTTTCGTTGGTTTGGTAGCTACGGTCGGAGTGTGGACGGAGATGCTATTAAAAATAAACATAAAAAAAAAAAAACTGTGTCCATTAAATACACAAACATAAACGAAGAGCTTCGGTAGGGTTCATAGCAAGAAATTAAGTTTTCTAAAGTGCCTTTGAGCATAAAAATAAAAGGTTAAATATACCAGCTTAGTATTTAATTATGCTATAACGCATTTAAGTTAATTTTAGTTGTTTGCAGAAGCAGACAAGTGAAATTTTAACAGTCGGACATTTTTCATAAATAACATAAGTTGTCACTCGTTTTACAAATAAAAAATATTGTGTGTATCCTTACATGTATGTCCTCCTAAAACACAACTAAGCTAGTGTTTTTGGCTTTATGCCTGAAAGAATAAAATACAAAATATACATGTTTTGGAAAACAGCTACCGGAAATGAAGTTCGCTACAGCACAGTTTGAGCAATTTTTTTTTTAGTGATGCTATTTATTACGGATCTGTTTCCGTGGAAAGTTAGAGGATGTGTTCTCCTATTAAGGGCTGCAAGAATTGGTCGATTTGCTGCATTTTCCATGGAGATATGCCTATTTAAGTAGCGAGGTCTTTTTGGTGCGGTAGCGCCGAAGAAAAAAAAGTGTTCGTCGCAAAACGAAGATTTCTGCCCTCAGGTTTTTGCTCGGTGGTGTCAAGGTGCCCTGGAGACCACGTTTACAATGCATCATTGCGGACTTTCAAACGGAAACAGCCTGACTTCACCTCGGCTTGGTTGGCTTCCCTCCCCAAGCGTCACTGTACACGGGAATCCGCCGGTCCGTCCTCTGCTGATCCGCCGCCTCGTCCGCCACCACCTCCACCTCTTCCTTCGTCCCCCCCCCCTACCGAACGATCAGGATCCGTACTACTCACCGGACCCTTCGGATTTCGGCCTGCCAGAGCCACCGTTTCCTAACGATCCGGATCCTTCTGAGTTTCCGCTACCAGACTTACTGCGGACAGCGGAAGAAATTATCCTCGATTGCTTTTTGTACAAGCCCTCCGCATCCGCCACGGGTTATGGCTAGTCTCCGCGACCAACCGTCCCTTCAACCACCTCTCCTTGGACAATCCACGACGTTACTCACCACCTTTTTTCGGAACGGGGTATCCTTTTAGGTAATGGATCCCCTCTGGAATTAGACAAGGATCATCCTCCGCCTCGTCTGGGCCGAGAAAATTATTTCTTTCGTCCCATTGGGGATGGCACCGGCAATCCTCGTAATTTTGATACTTATCCTCAATCCGAGTTTTTAACGGCGGATACGAAATTGGATTTCGGATCTTCCTTTTACCTCCCTCGACGAGCCTCAGTTCCAGTCTTTGTTCTTCGGGATAACGACCGTATCCTCCGCCTCGGCCTTCGCGCCGCTTCCCAAGCGGATGTTCTCTGCACTGCCGCCAACGCAATCTGCAAACGGCTCTATTCCGATCCGCCTGAGGATACCCGACAGATCACTTTCGCCATTAATCAAGTCTTTCGCAAAGGATGCTTCGCCACCTACCATGCAATGAACTGGTTCACCAAGACCCTTTTTAATTCTACCTTGCTACTTCGGGAAGTTGCTTTGAACACTGCTCCCAACCTCCATGCATCCACTCGTCACCTCCTTCGCAATCAGCCGATCCATGAGACGGACTGTCTCTTCCGAGGCCTCATCCCAAAGGTAGCACTACAACTGGAGACGTCACGAAAACCACGCTTTGTCAAGTTAAGAGGCTCTAAACGTCCCTACTCCATCCATCCCAAGATGGATGCTCTACTAAAATCGTCTCATGATATCAAGTCTGCTGATCATCCACCCCCTCCTGCTCCTCGATCCGCTTCGCCCTTTCCACACAAACCCCAGGGCCGCGGATGAGGACGTTATCTGGGCCGTTCATCCTCCGATTCCCGGCGACACTCCAAACGTCGGACCCCTAGATCCTATTGACACTCATCCTCCCCTACAAGCTGTAGGGGGTCGTCTTCAGTTCTATGCCAAAGCCTGGCATGTACTTACCATCGACCCCGTGCTTCGTGCGATTGTAATCGACGGCTTCAAACCATAGTTCATTGTTCCTCCCCCCAACGGGGGATCTTCCATGGGATCGTCAGTCTCATCCTTCAAGCCCTCTGCGTTTAGGAATACTGTCCCTTCTTCACAAAAATAGCGTGATCCGTAGTATTCCCCCCCCACCCTCGGCTTTCACCAGGGTTCTACAGCGACATTTTTCTCTGCAGCAAAAAGAACGGTGGAACTCGAGACTAATATTCAATCTCAAACCTCTCAACCGATTCGTAGACAATCCGCATTTCCAGATGGAGTGCGTATCTTCTATCCGCGAATCCCTTCGTCCTCACTATTGGACGGTGTCAATAGACCTAGCCGACGCCTACCTACACATCTCCCTACATGCAACTGTCCGCCACCTCTTTCGTTTCGTCCTTGACAACACTGTATACACTGACAACTTTTGTCTACCATTCGGACTCAACGCGGCCCCGAGAATCTTCACTTATGTCCTCCGTCCGGTCTTGGCGCATCTCCATCAGTAGGGGATGTGCTTCCATGCCTTCCTCGACGACTGTCTTCTACCTCATCAATCCCCTTCCAGCTTACTGAAACATCTGCACACCATCGTGTCACTTTTTCACCGGCTGGGCTTCGGTATCAACCTCCCAAAGTCCCGTCTTCTACCAGCTCAACTCTTCATCTTCCTCGCCCCGTCTACGGACCGGATCCAATCCCATCTGCTAACCTCTCGACAGTTTCTGCGACAGTCTCAACACACTTTTCAGGATCTTGCATCCGCCATTGAGACAATCGACTCCTTTGCGGATCTGGTCCCCTACGGCAGGTGGATGGCTCGCCCCCTCCATCACTATCGCCTGACACAGTGGGGGGGGGGGGACTCAAGCATTGCTCTGAAGATGCCCCCTCAAATCCGAGGTACATCCTTCCCAACAGCAACCTTCCTTTGGTGGATGGACATCATGCGTTCGTTCTTCTTCACGAGCCTCTCCCTGATCTTCACCTATTCACAGATACCTCTCAACTAGGATGGGGAGCACGTGTCGGCAACCTCACAGCCTCAGGTCTATGGCCTGCGGATACCAACGAGCATATCAACCACCTAGAACTTCGCACAGTTCTTCACGGCCTTCACCAATTTCAAAGCTTCCTGTCCTCCAAAACTGTCCAAATCCATATCGACATTACAACAGCAGTAGCTTATCTCCGCAAAGGCGGTGGGACTCGTTCCCACTCTCTGCACCACATCACGTCCAAGATTTTCCACTTCTGCATCCTCTCCCGCATTCGACTGCTGCTGCTCCACATCCCTGGGCCCCTGAATGTTATTGCCGACTCCCTCTCTCGCAGGAAGGCTCCGATCAGCGAATGGGCACTTCATCCATCCGTGTGCCACGCTCTCTTCCAATTGTGGCATCAACCAATGATAGACCTATTCGCCACAAGGTTCAACAACAAGCTACCCCTGTTTGTCAGTCCCCTGCCGGATCCCCGAGCTTGGGCAGTGGACGCCCTCACTTTGGATTGGAACCACCTTCATGCTTACGCCTTCCCCCCACCTAGCCTTCTGCCGTTAGTCTGCAAAATCGCCAACTGCTCCGGACGATTTCTACTGATAGCCGTCCGCGGCTTGGTTCCCTCTGCACCTCTCCCTCTTCATTGCCTCCCCGTGCCAGTTACCGCCACAGCGGGATCTTCACTCGCAAGGCCGGGAACGGTTGCTCCACCCGAACCTATCCTCGCTTC
This sequence comes from Lithobius niger, assembly GCA_023313725.1. NCBI lineage: Eukaryota > Metazoa > Arthropoda > Chilopoda > Lithobiomorpha > Lithobiidae > Lithobius > Lithobius niger. The sequence goes on along the minus strand of JAHWFP010186541.1, from coordinate 28,298 downwards.
AGCTTCACGGGTGGCTACTATCGCCCGACTGCTCCGCTCAACGGGCATTCTTAAGGACGAGGCCTCCCGCATTGCTTCCAGGGCCGTGCGATCCTCCACTACGAAAGTTTACGACAGCTACTGGAAAAAAATGGTTTCATTGGTGTATTTTGCAACAAGTCGATCCAATCCATCCGCCTCTGCACGACCTCCTCCGGTTCCTGACCTCCTTATTTAAGGAGGGTTTACGTGGAACCACCATCCTGGTGTACCGGTCAGCACTGAATGCTGTCTTTAAAGCTACCGGGAATACTGCTCTCCTCGCGGATTATAGGATCTCCTCGCTTATCCACTCCTTTCAATTAGATCGTCCGCGGATCCCCCAAGCGATTTCCGGACTGGGATCTATCCGTCGTCCTTACGGCATTGATGGCTCTCCCATACGAACCATTGGCCTCTGCACGTCTCAGCCATCTTACTAGGAAGACTGTTTTTCTTGTGGCTCTCGCCGCCTGTCTTCGTTGTAGTGAACTTCAAGCCCTATCTGCTAAGAACGTGACTGCTTCTTTTTACCTGATTTTCGTGGCGTCACGCTTACGCCTGCTGCTTCCTTCCGAGCGAAAACCCAGAAACCAACTGAATGCTCACATCCGTTCATCATCCAGTCCCTATCCAACATCCTAGGGGATGACCAAGAACGACCTTATGTTCTGTCCGGGCCATCCGCTTTTAACTGAAAGCGTCCTCTTCTATCCGCCAGGATCGTACCCAACTGTTTCTCCCGTTCAGCAGTAAGACTGGGACCACTTCTGCACGAATGATTGCATCTTGGATCAAAACCGTCGTCCTCCAAGCCTACGAAGCCATAGACATCAATTGCGTCACGGAAAATATGAAAGTCATGGTACATGAGCTTCGTGCCATCTCTACATCCTGGGCGCATTTCAGCAATATTTCCATTACTGACATTATGGAATCCGCCTCTTGGCGCCATCCTACCGTCTTTACGTCCCACTACCTCTGGGACATGTCTCACCATGCCGACGGTTTGTACCGTGTTGGGCCATTTATAGCCGCCTACAGAGTACTCTAACCCTTGGGCGCCCTGCAAATTAACTTTGCGTTACAGGGGCCGGCCGCTAGCTAAGGGGACTCTGTTCAAATGGCGCCCGCCGCCTTGACGAAGTCTATGGGAATGCTAATAATTGAGTAATGTATTTTTCACGGCAAGTAGAAACATCAAAATTCCAGGTTACCTGGATAATTTTTGTTTCTATTGACAATTGAAAAATACATCACACGGTTTCCCGCCCTCCTCCCCTCTCATGGCCATTTGGGCAGGGTAGAGGTGTCGAAAAGGTGAGCTTTGCCGCTCCGCTTCGACAATATATGCAATGGGGGCTGCGCAGTAGGTCTGCGCAGTAGCTAAGCAGACTGGAAGAACTTATTTTATCTCTAGTTGAAACAGCATTAAGAGAAGGAGAATGCTAATAATTGGGTAATGTATTTTTCAATAGGCAATAGAAACAAAAACTATCCAGGTAACCTGGAATTTTGAAAACATCGTTAATTTTCGTACTGTGAAACGCCATACTGTCAACAAAACTCGGAAAAATTCCGGGAAAAATTACCGCACACTTTCACAATCAAAACAACAGCTTTGTCCTGCGAATTTTCGATAGCTTGAGGTCCGAAGAAGATAGCAGCCCAAGCCATCGAAAATTTGCAGGACAAAGCTGTTGATTTGATTGTGAAAGTGTGCGGTAATTTTTTCTTGAATTTTGATGTTTTTCAAAGATTGTGAAGTACACTTATGAAACACAAACGTTTGTGACAAATGAAATGTAGGCTTTGGGGAAATTCTTGTAATTTTGTTACCATCAGTCATTAAAAAATCGAGAATCTTTGTAACAAAATGACCTGGTCTTCGCTTTTTGGAGAAGGTGACGTTACCCACTCACGGCCCTACCACTCCCAGCTCTCATCAGGCGGTGCTCCGGCACGAAACAAGAGAGAGAGGAGAGAGAGGCAAATGGTCGTGTCATGAAACTGCTTGCCAGCAATAAACCCATTTCAACATCATCCTGAGTGTTCAATTCCTTCCCTCCTACAATCCAGATCCCCACAATTAAATTATTTCTAAAGCACAACAGCACTTAAACAGATGCAATTTTCTCAATTGTATGTTTGATTGTTTAAATTCAAAATCCTAACTTTTTATCCATACACATTTTAAAACCAAAGTAAAACTTCAATCATATAACCCTTTGTTTATGACACACTTAACGTTTTTGTTTGTAATTTATTTTATGGATCACCCCGTACAAATGTCTAAATTGATCATAAAATGTGGCCAAATTATTAAAAAAGCCAATACCGACACCATAGCAATTTATCGATTCTGCCTGCACAGGCTTGCATTTTACTAATTGTAACCATAACAATATCCTTGTAGTAATGTAAGTATAATTTTATTTCTATTTTTATCTAGGATAATGTATCGACAGCAGGTTCACCAGTCTCTCCCAAGAATCGAGCTGTTGCAAGGCAAACACAAAAGGATGTTCACTTTAAGTTACGCATGGAGGATGCATGCCAACTAATGGAAGAAATTATAGCTGCCGAACCTGCTTGCTCCACATACAGTTCATCGTTATCTCCACATAAAGTAAGACGAACTGGAGCAGTTCACCGAGACTACCGAAAACAGACGAGTTGGGATGATGTAAATACCAATTTTAGCGGTGAATCGTCCAGACTTGAGTCTATTGGCAGTCGTGATATTCAGAAACTGTTACACGATATAGATATGTCAGAATTGGAGTTACCCAATTTAGATGCACGACGCCAAGTCATGCACGAAGAAAGTGCCCAACCTCAGGAATCGCTAAGTAAAACAATTGCATTTAGTGCTAATGAAGCACAAGCTGGCGTTTCTAGAAGTAGAAGAGGTGATATTCAGAAGTCTTATCATCGCAGTAAACGAATAAAAAATCAGGCCAGTTATTTAGAAAGACTAGGTGCAACTTACAAAATTCATGCTGTAAACGAGAAAACTGTGCCTGGCAAAACATATAGCTTGGGCCAATCCTTTTGCATGGCAAGTACAATTGCTGAGGTTAGCGAAGAAACTCATCCTATATTGAAGTATGCAAAGAAAAAAATTGCGCCAAGTCGCCGTCCTGTAGCTAAAAGTAAATGTATGAAAAGTATCGCCCCAAAAAGAAAATTGGCTGTTCGGATGACTAAATCAGCTTTGTTAAGAAAGAAGCTATCCCAAGCTAAAGTGGCACAAGGTAAGTGTTTTCACATTTGGTTAAAAGAGCACTTACTGAATTTTTTTGAGCTGCAGATTTAGAAGTAGCTCTAAAAGAGACATTAAAGACAATCCGGTACTGCTGTATTTTTACGGCTCAGCTGATACAAACGCTTTCTACAGCGATGCCAATACTTGAGTGTACAGTTGTTTCTTGAGCCTATTGTACCAAAAATGTCAATGCTGGCAGACGAGCAGTTTTTTAATTTTATTATTTATTGCATTCTTTGACCCCTAAAAGCACCCTAAACATCTTACTATCTGCAAAATACTAACCTTCAATATTGGAAAACGAAGCACAATTACGCGAAATTTCAAAATAAAGATATCAATATCTTGGCAAATTTTCGATAGTCAGTAACAGCTGGAGATCTATAGTTCCAGCTTACCTTCTTCGTCAGGCAAAGCACACCGTTTCTTCCTATCGTCGACTCTTGTGGTATTCAAATTCGGTGGTTGGACATAGCCTCCAATATTAGTAGGGCCGGCCTTGCACTTCTCATCCCCACACCGCGGCCTCCTATATTAGTAGAGTTGGTTCTCCACTTTCTCCTGAGATCGTCTTTCAGTTCGTTTCTGAGTAAGATGCCAAATTCAAATACCACAAGAGGAGTCGACAGGAAGAAACGGTGTGCTTTGCCTGATGAAGATGGTCGACGTGACTATACATCTCCAGCTGCTATTGACTATTGAAAATTCGTCAAGATATTGATATATCTTTGTTCTCAAATTTCGCGCAATTGTCCTTTGTTTTCCAATGGCTAATGCATTTCAAAGTAAGTGTCTGAACATTTTTAAACTTTCAATATGTGGTAAAATTGCTTATTTTTGCTGTTTTCCACTGAAATAAATTTTAAATCATTAAATCTTATTTAGATTAGTTTAGCTAATCACCTGCTAGGAGTGCTGCGCTCGCATTCCGTAATAATGTGAACATGGCATCCATTTTGTCATATCGCTTCGGGCACTGGTGTAGGTAACACGCAGTGCCACCCATTGCTATTGTAACCGGCTTGTTGCCGATCCTGTAAACATGGACCGCCGAAAAACACTCGTTTTGCCAAACGAGCAAATTTTTTTTCTTTGAGCGCCCAAATGCCTCGATTGTGTAAATCTCGCCGTTTTTTTAATAATGGACAAAATCAGTCAAACTCGTCGACATTTAATAGCTGGCAATAATACCTACCTCTTGGGGAAGCCCAAATCCAAAATTTCCATCCAGAAGATCCACAAACTTCATTTGAAAATCGTCTAAAACCAACCGCAGCGCTCCTTCATCATGGCCGCCATTATTGAAGACTTGTATTCATGTATTTTGATTTTATCGTTTCTACTTTCGGGCAAAAAGCCCACAAACACTAGCTTAGTTGTAGTTTAGGAGGGGCTTCCATTTATGGTACTTAACCTCACATACATGTACAGACTACAATTTCATGTGTGATATTTTTTATTGTGTTTGTCGGCTGCAATCCTTATGAAAAATGTCCACAACGATCGATTTGTCTTTTAACTTTAACGTTAATCGTTCCAGTTAACTTAATGCGTTATAGCATTCAACTGAGCTAGATTATTTAACCATATTTATACTTTATAATAATCTTTTACCCCCAGAAACGCTACCATTAGTCCGAAGTAATTCGACATCGGCATTCTACCAGACAAGAATTTTAGTGTATATATGTTTGTTTTAGTTCTCCACTAAACCCGACTGAGACCTTCCGAATGCTGCAGCTAGCTTGTTCTATTAAAACCAAAATATATTTATAAAAGATCTGTTCACAAAGCAATCCGAAAGCAAAACTGCAAAAA
>JAHWFP010186541.1:0-23094 GCA_023313725.1 Lithobius niger | reverse complement strand
CCCCCCCCCCCCCCCCAGCCAAAACTAGTTGTGGTGTGTAACACTGCAGTTTTCAGTTAGAGCTTATAAAATTTAATAGTAATGCTTCGTGCATTACCCAAACCCAAGTATTAAGCTTTAACCAGAGCCTACTCACGTTGCAAACATGTAAATATTTATTCAATATTTCAAAGTAAAGGCCTATTTCCCAAAGTTCACTTGAGTAAAACTCAAACTGGCCTATCTTTACATGTCCCTACTCCTTCAATCGGCTCTGCACCCAGTCCCTTTGTTCAATCGACTTCTCCCATTTTCCATTGTTCTCAAGGCCCTCAGCCAACCAGACCCCCGCAGCTCTCCTGCCCGTCCGCGCGAACTTCCGGTCTCTAGCATAAAAGCCGTCTGCCCCAAGCATCCATAGCACAGCTCACAGATCTCTCAAGCTAGAAGGGTCACGCCAGTCGGGAGTAGAGACGCCATGTCCGTAGGATGCCATGCCGGGCAAAATGGTAGTGGTTTCGTATGTTGTAGTTTAGCTTTTAAAAGTTTAGTTTAGGACCCCCATATTCTAAATTTATAGTTTAAATTCGTAAACTTAACCTCTAGCTTAGAGAAAATTACGGTGGTGACGCCTTAAGCGGCATATTAGATTCTCTCACCGTAATGTAAGAATGGTACTCTTCCTAAAAACCCATTTTTCTAGTTTGCTTTAAATGGATTTTAAATTTAAACTGACGGTTTGATCTTTGTGGAAGTCAAAGGAAATATACTGATGTCCAAGTATAAAATTGCCGGGCTTTTTATTTCTTAGAACAGTTTGTGCGGGAACTAAGGGATGTTGATCTTTTGTACTTGGAAAACTTAGAAACATAACTGTGGACGGTTGATCGTATATGAAATATACTGTCAGATAGACTTAAATCAGTTGCGGCTGTCTAGTCTTGCGGGTGTCTCCGGGAGCACTGAGTATTACTTTTTCTAATGTGAAAATTTAAACTTTGTTTTAAACACAAGTGTTGTTTGTCTGAAATCTTGTGAATTACTAAGTTGTATATTCCAAACTTTTTGCTTTTAATTAATTGTATTCAAAAGCTTTTCGAAGCAAACTACGGTGTAAAGTGTACTTTCATTTTCTGTTGCCAAAATAAAACCAGGAGGTTTAAGCTTCAGTTCGTTTGCTAGATTGATTAATTGTTTTAGTGTAAAATAAATATGTAGCCCATCATTAATTTTAGCTATTTTAAACAGTTAAATCCACCGTTGGTGGCAGTGATTACCAATGGTATTAAGGTTAGGCCCCTTTAATTGGGACCCGGCGCTCCATCCCCCATGCTGGGACTGTAGCCCAAAGTTGTGCTTATGCCGTAAAAGTCGTCGTAAACACCGTAGAACCTTAGACTGAAACTCTATGTACACCAGGGAAACCGGGGGCGTTGCAAGCACCTATGCCGTCGTAGCGTCCGCCGTTACAACTGGTGGCAGTGGTGGGAGGAACAGGTGCTGGTCCCATCAAGCGTTCCCCCCCTGCTACACTACAAATCTAGAAGGATGCAAGCCACTTCCAACTAGATGTCTGTGGTCCCGATGAACATGGCCACGAAGTAGATGCCTGTGACTACGTTACAAAAAGTCACGAAGCAGATGTCGTACTAAAGCAAAAAATAGTACAACCCCCGGCCAGTAGCCCCAACAACTGCCGGCGCCAGGAAGCAACAGTTGCCGCTTCCAGCAGACGTCTCCCAGCCGAGAGCCGTCTCAACCCCAACCGATGCTGTAGAAGAGGCCCGTGAGGGAACCTGCGCTCCGTGCAGCCAAGCCGAGGATTTTGTGTGTGATACTCCAAGGTCCCAGTGGATTAGACCGCCAGTGACGATCAACTCCAGAATTCAGTGCCGGACTTCCTGTACTACGGTGGAACAGAAGGACAGACTGACTGTACAGCGATTGTACAAAAATTGGGTAAGTGTACATGAGATATGCTTAGAGGCTGCCAAGCCGAGTGTTGTAGTTGAGGGCATTAATGCCATTTAGCCATTCATGTACCAGAGTGCTAGGGGTCTTGAAAGTGTATTTTTTATGTGCAATCTTACTGGATTTGGGAGAGAAGTTTTTTAAGTAATTAGCTCTACTCCAAATTAACGTTAAATTTTATGCTGCTGCATTTATTTTTTGTTTCATTCATAACAGCTTTATTTTGAAACCACGTTAAACGTTAACACTCAAAATGTCCGAAATGGATGAGTTATATGAAATCATTCGTGATTTACAAAACAAGGATTTAAAGAAAGCTTGTTTAAATCTAGGCTTTACAATTAGTGATTCTAGAGCCGAATCCCAACAAATCTTGCAAGCAGCCCTCGAAGATGGTAAACTCGATCTAAGTGAACACTAGTTCCGATGCACTAGTTAATGCTATTGAAAGGAGAGAAGCTGCTATTTTCGCAAAAAAGGAACTTGCAGCTTAAGAAAATGAACTATTTCTTAAAGCCGAAGAATTAAAGTTAAGAGCACTTGTAATTGCGGACGCAGATAAGCGCCGTGCTCATGAACTAGCCGCAAGGGACCAAGATGCCCAAATTAAGGATCGTGCCAGTGCTATGGAGTTAGCTAAACTGGACAAGCAGCTCGAATTAGCTAAGCTAAATGCTGCTACGTTAAATCTTAACCCCGCTCCAAAAGGAGCTAACGGCGCTCCCCCAGCTCCCCCAAGTCCAGTTGCAAAACATGGTAAAGTTGCGGACGTAGTTCGACTCGTCAACAAGTGGACGCCAAAAACTGAAATCAACAGTTTCCTTAAGATTTTTGAAGGAAACAATGACTAGTCAGAAAATTCCTAGAGACCAATGGGTCACGGGACTCCAACCCCTCGACGGTGAGGTTTTAATTAAAGTTTATGATCAGCTAACAGACGCTGAAATGCAGGACTACGAAATAGTTAAAAGTAAACTGCTTGCCCGTTTTGTACAGACTAAAGAGTCTTTGCAAACTCAATTTCGTTCACTCGAAAAAGAAGTAGAAATGCAATTCCAGGATTATGCATTTGAGTTAGAAACTCTTTTCACTCGTTGGTTAGCTTTGGCTAAGGTTAACCAGGATTATGACAAACTTGTCAACCTCATGCTTTCGGAACAATTTTACAAATCGTGTCCATTTCATCTCAGGAAATGGATCCCTGATCAAGTTAAATTAGGGACTTTGGCCGAAGCGGCCCAGTTGTGTGATGAATTCACTACACGTAATAAACAGATTTCAAGTGATGCTGCTTCTCGACCTGTCCAAGCACTCCTACAACTGCTACGACAGCACAAGGTTCTAAACCTTCCAACAAACAACGTGGTAACCCTAATCGTAACCACAGTCAGACTGCTAAACCGGCTGGTACTGCCGAGGTGAAAACTGACTCTACTAGTGGGGACTCAGCCACCAACACTTACTCAAACCGTGAGTTCGACAAACCTCGTCTTATAGGCGATGGCACTTGTTTTTATTGCAAAAAAATCGGACATAGACACCAAGATTGTCGTATCCGAATGGCTGACGAAAAAGCAGCCGCAACTGCACATTGTTATTTTATAAGTCATGCTCCACCAGAAGTTGTTTTGTCAAAACACATTCACGAATGGTCCGTAAACGGCCAAAAATGCCTTGTTTTACGTGATACTGGTTCCACACACGATGTAATCGCTCGTGAACTCGTAAAACCCACCAGTTTACTGGCGAGTACACGCATTGTCATAATGCTTTAACCGATAAGACGACAGCTCATGCTATAGCCTTAATTGAGGTTCAGACCCCCTACAGAGCTATCCAAACAGAAGCCCTCGTATCTGACCACGTGGACCCCCACTTCAAAATGTTGCTCGGGGTGCCATCTCAAACTGTGTTAGAGGATAAAGGACTTGTTTCCCTCCCCACTTACTTGAACGCAGGGACGTGCCGCCGATCAGCTTCCTCTCTTACGCCCTAATTACCGTGAGAGCCCAACTGATAGCGAGGAATCGGACAGTGACTCGATTGAGGTTACTCCAAGAGCAGTGACACAAGGTTTTATCAGCCCCAAACAAGACGTTTTGGATGAGGCGATTTTAGGCCTCAAACTGAGCAGTTTTCCCAACTTCTCAACATTGATAAAACTGAGTTTTTAAAACTCCAGCGTGAATGCCCAACTTTACAATTATGTTGGAAGTATTCTGAGCTGCCAGAAAGCCAGCAAGACGAAAACAAGCTTTTGTTCGTTGACAACGATTTGCTTTTTTGCAAACCTTTTCGACCTGAGGGAAGGCCGCTAATCAACAGGCAACAAGTTCTTTCCCAGGAGTGTAGAAATGTGGTTCTAAGCACTGCACTTGCAAATGCATGGGCGGGCCATCTTGGACGTTCCAAAATCAAGGAAAGAGTGCTTACAAATTTTTTCTGGCCCAAATGTTTTAGCGACATTGTGCAATTTGTCTTGACTTGTCTTACCTGCCAGAAAAACGGTAAATCTGTACAAAAGTTTGTTGCCCCTATGGTACTAGTGCCCATGGATGGGGAGCCCTTTATTCGTTTCATTATTGATATTGTTGGCCCCATCAGACCCTCTAGTAGAGGTGGTTTTAAATACATTCTATCTCTCCTCGATCCGGCAACAAAGTTTTCCGAGGCCGTGCCCCTTAAAGAGGCCAACAGCAAAGATTAGTTGACGCCCTCCTCGGCATCTTTTCGAGGTTAGGCTTCCCTTCTGAATTACAATCAGATTTAGGCTCGCCCTTCATATCTGCCCTCACCACTTTATTCCTTGAAAAGTGCGGAATTAAGTGTATTAATTCAAGTGTGAATCATCCACAGTCCAACAGCGTGGAGCGATTTCACAGAACCCTCAAAGCGGTGCTGAGAGCGGTTTGCCACGAGCATCCCCTAGACTGGGAACGATGCCTCCCCGGTGCAATGTTTGCACTCCGTACTGCTCCACATGAGAGAACTGGATTTACACCTGCTGAAATGGTGTATGGCCGAAATTTAAAGGTCCCTCTCGAGCTTGTCAAAAGCCAATGGGTTGAGCTTGACATCCACCCATCCGTCCTTGAGTACATCCTGGATTTACTTCAGAGATTCAAATACTCACGGGAACTCTCACAAGAAAATATTGTGAAGAGCCAATTGAAAAACAAAACCTACTATGACCGTAAGGCAGTTGAACGTAATTTCAAAGAAGGTGATAAGGTTCTAGTCCTTAAACCTGACCGAGCCAATAAGTTAGAAATTCATTGGGACGGACCCTGTGATGTTGTAAAACGACTTTTCAGACACAAATTACCTGATAAAAAGATCGTTTGGTTCTCAAAAGGAGACCATTTACCACATCAACCTGCTCAAGCCCTATCTGCCTAGGGAAGGGTCAAGCAACCATTCTTACAATGACGAACGTGAGTTCACTCACCACGACCGTGTCTGGTCCGGCAAACCTGGTGATGGCCATCTTAACTCAAAAGAAGCCATGAGTCTTTTCAAAAAGACAGGTGATTTATCAGAGTCACAAAAATCCGACTTACTAAAAGTCTTTGACCAGGTAGACGGTGTTTTTTTTCTACTCTGCCGGGAGGTACCGACATTGTCTCCCACGATGTGGAGTTAATTGACACTCAGGTGAAGCTTTGTAAATATTACAGGCATGCCAAGTTCTAACGTGACTTAATAGTTACAGAGATCAAACGTATGTTAGATCTGGGCTTAATTGTGGAAACGGATTCCATACATGGATCCTCCATGAATATTGTACAAAAAGAAGACGCTAGCCCTCGTCCTGCAGCTGACTACAGAGAGCTGAACAACAATACGGTAACTAAAGATTATCTAATTCCCAACATCGAGGAATGTATTGAGTGTAGCGGCGGACGCTACGACGGCTGAGGTGCTTGTAGCGCCCCCGACATCCTTGGTTGACGAGTACTTCTTTGCATTAGGTTACGTGATTATTTCGACTTTACGATAATAAGCACAGCAGGGGCTACAGTCCCGGCATGGGGGATGGAGCGTCGGTGTCCTATTCTAGGCCTAACCTTAATGCTTCCGGTAATACACTGCCACCAACGGTGGATTAATTTAATTGCTTAAATGAAGTATAAAGCTAAAATGGGCTACATAATAATTTACACTAGAAACAATTAATCTTACTAGGGAACGAACCTGAGGTTTAAAAACTCTTGGTTTTTATTTTAAAACAACAGAATGATAAAAATAACACTTTTACATTTAGTTCACTAGTTCAGCTTTTGACAAGTTTGGCAAAAACAAATAAATCAAGAATTTACATTAGAAATTCCCTTGGATACAAGAACAACGATGTTTGTTCTTAACACTTAATTTAGACAAGAAAAAGCATTTTTATCTTGGGTTCCTATCGAGGAATACCCAGCAAGCTGAACCGCGTCGGCTAAGTTACAACTATATTTGACAACTGTAGTTTTCAAATCGTCCCACAGTTATTTTTCCTCGCGAGGATCAAACCGTCCCTTTGTTTACATTTACAAAATGAACAAAGTAAGAAACTGGCTTTTTAGAAAGAGATGCCTACTCTAACATTATGGTGGTAAAGACCAGCAATGCCGATAAGGCTTACCAACCATAAAGACTCCAAGCTAGAGGTTAATTTACTTTAGACTATAAATTTAGAATTGGGGGGTCCTAAAGATAAACTTCTAAAGTTAAACTAGTTTACTTACAAACACTACCATTTTGCCCGGCATGGCAATCCAGGACGTGACATCTCCACACCCGACCGGCGTGACCCGTCTAGCTTGAGAGATCTGTGAGCTGTGCTGACTGAGCTGTAGAGGGAGGGCAACTGGGGCTTTTTATGCTGGAGCAGCGGATTTTCTCTACGTAAGCGCGGACGCCGAGGAGAGCTACGGGGGTTTGATTGGCGGAGGGCCAGGAGAACAATGGGAAAGTCGGTAGAGCAAAGGGTTTTGGTGCAGAGCCGTTTGAAGGAGTAGGGAATGGTTAGAATTGACCAAATAGAGTTTTCAACTCTTGAACTTTGGGAAATGGTCTTTGCATTGGGAAATTGATTATAGGTTGATTATTTACAAATGCACATCGTGAATTGGCTCGTGTTAAAGCTTAGTACTTTGGTTTGGGTAATACATAAAGTATTACTATTAAATTTTACAAGCTTTAACTGGAAACAGCAGTGTTAGACACCACAACTAGTTTTGGCTGGGGGGGGGGGGGAAATTGAGGATTCGAAGTTTTTAAGCACAGTTTGACTTTCGGATTGCATGGAAATAGATCTTTTATAAATATCTTTTGGTTTTTAATAGCAGAGCAAGCTAGTAGTAACATTCGGATGGGTCAGTCGAGTTTCGTAGAGAATTAAAACAAAACATATATACACAAAAATTCGTGTCCGGTGATTGCCGATGTCTGTATATTTTGGACTAGAGGTAGCGTTTTGGGGGCAAAAGATTATTATTAAGAATGCATAAAAAAATAAATATATTAGCTTAGAGAATGCTATAACGCATTTAAGTTTGAGTAAAATAAATAACATCAAAGTTAAAGGACAGTCGACGATCGCTGTGGACATTTTTCATAAAGGTTGCAGCTGTACAATCTGTACAATTAAATAGGAGGTTAAGTACCTTCGCAGAGGAAGCTCCTCCTCTAAAACACTAAACTAATGTTTTCGGCTTTATGCCTAAGTGAAAATAAAAAGTACATACAAATTTTTACAAGTGGCGAAAATGGCGTCTCGTGCGCTACGGTGATTTCACGGCTTCAGTTTCGTGCGTTTTTCTAAATGCTGTAGAATGACTTCTAGATGGAATTTTCGTGTTCTGTTTGCGGGGGGAAACAGATAAAGTTCGTGGCTATTAAGAGCCGTTTAGATGAGACGGATTGGTCCATTTTCTTGGGAGATTGAAATTTGAGGATTTTTTTCCCCCGGCCGAGGCATTTGGGCGCTCAAAGAAAAAAAATTTCTTCGTTTGACAAAACGAAGGTTTTTCGGCGGTCCACGTTTACATGAGCGTGCAGCTAAGTGGAAATACATTTCCATTTTTGACCTTAACCGTGGATTTTGGCAAGTGTGCTTGACGCCACAGGCTTCAATGGCCGCCACTATCACTACCCCCATTGGGAAGTTTGCTCCCCTTATGATGAATATGGGGATGAAAAACGCTCCATTTTGCTTCCAGAAGCTTATGGACAATGTCACACGTGGCATGGAGGAGTATGTCACTCCTTTTCAAGATGACACCGCCGTTGGTGCCGAAACGTAGCAACAACACTTAGACAACGTCTTTAACTTTCTCTTTGCTGTCAAGAAGGCCGGGTTAACTGTGAACGCAAAAAAAATCGCAGGTCGCTTGCAGCAAAGCTTCTTTTCTTGGTCACGAAATGGGCAATGGAACTCTCGCTCCTTCAGAAGTGAAAGTTTTGGCCGTTCAAAAATTCGTACGGCCACAAACTAAGAAAGATGTCCGTTCCTTCCTTGGTTTGGTTGGTTACTACCAACGTTACATTCCCCACTATTCTGAAATCTGTGCAAGCCTGACAGACTCTCTGAAGAAGGATGCACCCGATCCGGTTTTATGGGATGATTCAAAGCAAACTGCCTTTGAAACTTTGAAAACTGCCTTAGTGACGTTTCCCGTCCCAAGAGCCCCCGACTTCAACCAAACCTTCATCCTCCAATGAGATTGTTCCGACCGTGGCATGGGCTGAGTTTTGTCACAAGAGTTTGGTGAAGATGAACACCCCTGTCTGTACGTTTCACGTAAATCAACAGCCCGGGAGCAAAATTATGGGACGACTGAAAAAGAATGTGCGTGTCTGATCTGGTCTGTTGCTAAATTACGGCCCTACATCTATGGGACAAAATTTATCATTGAATCAGATCACAACCCACTTCACTGGCTCAAGCAAATGTCTGGCAAAAATCTCAGATTGCTTAGGTGGAGCCTCACCCTCCAAGACTATGATTACACTGTCCGGTACAAACCTGGCAAGTTTCACTTAAACGCCGACGCGTTAAGAAGGTATTTTGTTTAAAAGCAAATGCTTAAATGTTAAACATTTTATTTTCAGTACAAATTGACTGAAAATTAAATTTTACCTGCATTTTTAATTTTGTCATTTTGGTCTGTTGGGAGCTCATCCTTAAGCAACTCCCAGTTAATTCCCGTTTTGGCCTTTACACCTAAATTTTAAGTGCCTATGTTTTACTCTTTTTGTCACTATCAACGTCTCCCTCTGTGGGAGAATATTAACAAAGATTGTTACGACACTAATTAATTATTCATTAGGAATATTCCACGGGAGCTTAAACTTGTCCCCGGTTGGCTCTTCTTTAAGTTTTCTACGAAATGGCTTTCTTTAAAAACAGCCGTCTGTCTCACCTCTGAGTTCAAAAGGTTAACTCGTTAAACTCGTCTTTAAAAGATTCTTGCGTTTTTATCCATAAATCCTTCCAGAGTTGTATTACTATGTCTTAAGTTATGGGTCATACCTTAAAACCCTTTAGTGTCAAATTCACCGTATAAACAAGTTGTTTGGTAACCTTAAACCATCCCAGTGGGAGTAGTTTAACAGTATAAATAGAGCTGGTCGTTTACGGCGCACCCCAGTATACAATTTTCTAAACCCTATCGCAGGCTAGGTTTATTGTTATGCGTCCGTCGGTTTTTATCGTAGCCTACCGGGATAAAAAAAAAAAAGGCTAGACTTGAGCAGAGGCAGAACGGCTAGGGACATATTACCAGAGCAATAGACGGCCTAATTTACTTGTTTTAACGAAACAACAAACTTAACTTTGTACTTTTACTTTAAAACTAGTGTGTTTCTTGATAACTGTGTTTCGCCCCGTTTTCAAATACTGGTACGATATTCCTGCACCCAGCAGCGCGGACCGTAGTTAGTTAATGGCTGCAAAAACAGTAAGGTTTAACCTGTAACTTTTAATTTACTTAAAGTTCTCTTAGCCACAAAAACGTTGGTCCCCCAAAAATACAAAACGGGAAAGTAAACATTTATGTAATTAGTGTATTTTATCTCATGTCAACTTTGCTTATTTTGGCGGTCTTGTGTTTATTGCATATCTTGTGTGCACTAACCCTTCTATTCTAGTTTTTATTCCGAGTTCTAGGAACCCCGAATAAAATCCTGCGTTTGGGGGCGTGTAAACGTGGACCGCTGAAAAACACTCGTTTTGCCAAACGAGCAAATTTTTTTTCTTTGAGCGCCCAAATGCCTCGATTGTGTAAATCTCGCCGTTTTTTTAATAATGGACAAAATCGGTCAAACTCATCGACATTTAATAGCTGGCAATAATACCTACCTCTTGGGGAAACCCAAATCCAAAATTTTCATCCAGAAGATCCACAAACTTCATTTGAAAATCGTCTAAAACCAACCGGAGCGCTCCTTCATCATGGCCGCCATTATTGAAGACTTGTACTCATGTATTTTGATTTTATTCTTTCTACTTTCGGGCAAAAAGCCCACAAACACTAGCTTAGTTGTAGTTTAGCAGGGGCTTCCATTTATGGTACTTAACCTCACATACATGTACAGACAACAATTTCATGTTGATATTTTTTATTGTGGTTGTCGGCCGCAATCCTTATGAAAAATTCCACAACGATCGATTTGTCTTTTAACTTTAACGTTAATCGTTCCAATTAACTAATGCATTATAGCATTCAACTGAGCTAGATTATTTAACCATATTTATACTTTTATAATGATCTTTTACCCCCAGAAACGCTACCATTAGTCCGAAGTAATTCGACATCGGCATTCTAACGCACACGAATTTTAGTGTATATATGTTTGTTTTAGTTCTTCTCTAAACCCGACTGAGACCTTCCGAATGCTGCAGCTAGCTTGTTCTACTATTAAAACCAAAAGATATTTATAAAAGATCTGTTCACAAAGCAATCCGAAAGCCAAACTGTGCAAAAAAACTTTGAATCCTCAATCCCCCCCCCCCCCAGCCAAAACTAGTTGTGGTGTATAACACTGCAGTTTTCAGTTAAAGCTTATAAAATTTAATAATAATGCTTCGTGCATTACCCAAACCCAAGTATTAAGCTTTAACCAGAGCCTACTCACGTTGCAAACATATAAATATTTATTCAATTCTTGAGTAAAACTCAAACTGGCCTATCTTTACATGTCCCTACTCCTTCAAACGGCTCTGCCCCCAGTCCCTTTGTTCAACCGACTTCTCCTCCCACTTTCCATTGTTCTCAAGGCCCTCAGCCAACCAGACCCCCGCAGCTCTCCTGCCCGTCCGCGCGAACTTCCGGTCTGTAGCATAAAAACCCCCTGCCCCAAGCATCCATAGCACAGCTCATAGATCTCTCAAGCTATAAGGGTCACGCCAGTCGGGAGTGGAGACGCCATGTCCGTAGGATGCCATGCCGGGCAAAATGGTAGTGGTTCGTATGTTGTAGTTTATCTTTTAAATTTTAGTTTAAGGTCCCCATATTCTAAATTTATAGTTTAAATTCGTAAACTTAACCTCTAGCCTAGACAAAGTTATGGTGGTGACGCCTTAAGCGGCATATTAGGTTCTCTCATCCCATAACTTAATAGTGGTACTCTTCCTAAAAACCAATTTTTTTAGTTTACTTTAAATGGATTTTTAATTTAAACTGAGGGTTTGATCTTTGTGGAAGTCAAAGGTAAAATACTGATGCCTAAGTATAAAATTGCCGGGCTCTTTATTTCTTAGAACAGTTTCTGCGGGAACTAAGGGATGTTGATCTTTTGTACTTGGAAAACTTAGAAACATAACTGTGGACGGTTGATCGTGTATGAAACATACTGTCAGATAGACTTTAATCAGTTGCGGCTGTCTAGTCTTGCGGGTGTCTCCGGGAGCACTGAGTATTACTTTTTCTAATGTGAAAATTTAAACTTTATTTCAAACACAAGTGTTGTTTGTCTGAAATCTTGTGAATTACTAAGTTGTATATTCCAAACTTGTTGCTTTTAATTAATTGTATTCAAAAGCTTTTCGAAGCAAACTACGATGTAAAGTGTACTTTCATTCTCTGTTGTCAAAATAAAATCAGGAGTTTTAAGCTTCAGTTTGTTTGCTAGATTGATTAATTGTTTTAGTGTAAAATAAATATGTAGCCCATCATTAATTTTAGGTATTTTAAACAGTTAAATCCACCGTTGGTGGCAGTGATTACCAGCAGTATTAAGGTTAAGCCCCTTTAATTAGGACCCGGCGCTCCATCCCCCATGCTGGGACTGTAGCCCAAAGTTGTGCTTATGCTGTAAAAGTCTTCGTAAACACCGTAGAACCTTAGACTAAAACTCCATGTACACCAGGGAAACCGGGGGCGTTACAAGGACCTAAGCCGTCGCAGCGTCCGCCGTTACAATCCTCTACTGTCGGGATTCTCCCCCAAAATTGGGATCTCTGGCCACGGATAAACTCGGTCCAAGCATGATTCTCTGGAACAACTCGATTTATTTATGACTGCAATCACAGTTATAGGACTGGAAGACAGCGGACGGGAGAGTGTGCACGTCACGCGTTCTCCTGCTCTTGCCAGAAAAGAGTGAAGCCTTGGTACTCCCAGTAGACAGTTTGTTGGTTGGTGGTTACCGAAATGCTCGACGAAACAGCAACAGACAGTTTATTGTCGCTTCTTGTACTGAGCAAAGTTGCTGCTTGAGTTTGAGTGTTGATCCAAATCCGGATTTCTCTAAAGAGGTTGAGGTGAGAACCCTCTGTAAAAACAGGAACTCAAACACTGCACCATAACGACAAACAAGTTGAGGCGACTCTTCTGCACTACACTGATACCTACTCAAGACTCCTGGTAACTCGTGCGATGTCAAGCCTTTCAATTTACACCTAGGCACAACTACGGGTTTCTCGGATGCAAAGCTGCAAGACCAGCCCAATTTGTCCCGTTCCTGGAAGCCGACTATCTCCTGGACTCCACCCCGCTCAACCTCGGCACGAAGCTTAAAGCTCCCAAAGAGATACTGTCCAAAGGAAACCGTCCAAAGAAATACTAGAAGAAGTAAACAATCTGTTGCAAAAAGGAGTCGTCCAGGAATGCATGGAAACCTGTGGTCGACTGCGGACTGGAGCTCTACGAGGATCTTCTAAGAGTCTGTTGCGGCAAAGCCAGTCGTCTAAATAGGCGTGTGTTCTGATGGCTCTAGAAAGAATAGATGAAAAAATTGGCCTGCCTGTTACTATAAGTCCAAAGAAAAGAGGTTTTAATAGAAAAACATTCACGATAAGGAAGAAACCGAAGAAACACGTCCGGAGCAGTTTCCATCATGGAACTTACATTGATTATGATTCTGTTTAAGTATTCAAATTGAAGATCAAACGATTCCCTCTTGACTTTTTTGGTACTGGAAAAACTAGGTTGGGACCAGTCCTGACAACTGTCAACTGCATTCTTCAGGACAAGCGCTTCTACCTCGTGGAGGAGACCGGTGTTGGCTGGGTGGCAAGTTTGCTTGGCAGAGATTTGGCAAATTACTAGTGATGGAGGAACTTCAGTTGGCAGCCGTGCAGTTGAAGGCGACCACCGACTGAAAACAGCTTACTTATGATTCGCACCAGGGAATCTCGAGCACCAGTAAAGGCAGTCTCTTGCTTTCTTCGCAGGGTACTTGCTGTGAGGATGATTCTTTCAATCTGTGCTAGGATCCTGTAACGGCGGATGCTACGACGGCTGAGGTGCTTGTAACATCGCCGACATCAGGTAGACTTCGGTCTTGTTAAAAATAATACTTTCGGTGTTTTGGTTGATTATCAAAGCACAGTCGTGGCTACGGGCCCGATGTAGGGAACGGAGCGAAAATATCCTATCAATTTAAGTAGGCTAACAAGTACTGTTTTATACGGTACACGCTGCCACCAGGTGGAGTGACATTAATTGCAGAAAATCCTGAGTTAAGAATAAAAGGGGGTTTACATAATATTTTAACTCTACAATTAATAACTGGGTAAAAACAACTGACGTTTAAAACGCTTGGTTTTATTTATAGACAGTTAAATAAAATATAAATGGCACTTTACATTTTAACAAGTTTTTACAACTGAAAGCTTTAAATAAAGCAAAACGAATTTACATCATGAAATTCAACAAACGAACTTTGGCGTTTTAGAAAACAGTAATCTTTCACATCAAGAAAGTTCACTCAGGTGTGTTTCAACCTCCTTATATAAAATGCAGCCGCAAGTTACAATTAGGCCTACAATATGTTGTTTGCGTTCAAACTCCCACAAACTCAACTAAACTTCCAGTTAAATCTGAACTAGATCGGCTCAACGGGAGCACTAGCAATATAAGCAGGACTTTCACTTAAATTAAGTTGATTAAAATAAGTAAGATAGACTTGGTTTTTAGGAAGGGAACCACCCTGACGTTTATGACTAAGTTCAGAACCTGCCGATGTACGAAATTAAATGATAAATTTATCAAACTAGGAGTTGCTTTTAAAATTAAACTATGAATTTAAATTTGGGGTCCTAAATAAAAACTTTCAATTTTAAACTACACAATACGAACCACAACCATAGTGCCCGGCATGGCAACATTCGGACGGCATCGGTCCTACCCCGATCGGCGTGACCACCTCCTAGCTTGAGATCTGTGAGCTGTGCTAACGATTGTCTGCTGGGTCTGAGTTTTATACCTGATGCTTGGCAAGCAGGTAGAGGGAAAGTGCGGCCCTATAGGAGAGCGACGGGGGGGGGGGGGGTTAGTGAAACCTTGGGAGGAGGAGAGACTTGACCAAAACCGGCCAGGCTGTCACTACCGGAAGTAGGTAGGGCAGCGCGGACGGGCAGGGTAGCTTTGCACTCTGAGTGGTCAGGGAATTGAATCATGTGATCTGGTTGGAAGGGGATATTGACAATGAGAAGAGCAAAGGGTATTGCCGATTTGTGTGCATTGAGAGGCCTTAAGAACTGAGTTTTGAACTCACAACGTGAATAGGCGTATAAATTAAAACTACGATATTATGTATCGCAACTATTGAAGGAGGGGGGGGGGGGAAACGAAGTGTTATGCACCGAATATTTGCTATTGACTATGGAAAACAGATCTTTTTACTGGATTGATTTAATAGAAGGATGGGCAAGCTAGAATTGCATTGGGAACTGTTGGGTGGTCTCCCTCGGCGATTTTCGCATTAATATTTACTAACAAAAACAAAAAGTGGCGTCCTGCAAAATTGCCTTAAATATCTTTTGAATGTCGAGCGCGTGGTTGGGTTCAGGGGGCAAGTGAAAATGTTAAAAGATTAAATAATTAATTTAATGAAAAAAAATACTAAAACGTATTTAAAGTTGGTGCAATAACTTTGCAGTGGCAGAACTTAGTTAACATGGAAGTGGGAAATTTTTCATATAATCATGCGCGCTACAAACCACATAAAAAAAATATAACATTTGCTAAGTTCACATCCTATTTGTGAGGTTAAGTACCTTTGCAAAGGAAGCCCCTCCTATTCCACAACTAATCTAAACTGGGTCGGCTTTATGCCTATAAAAATGGAAAAGAAACGATTACATTTATACAAATGATTTGGAGTTACGATGACCGGAAGTGTGTGCGTCGCGGCACAGTTTGGTGACTTTTTCTTAGGCTTGTAGCTGAAGAACCAGATGGAAATGTTGAGTTCTGTTTTCGCAGAATGGAAGTTCAAATTCGTGGCTATTAAGAATTTCTATGATGGGCCATTTCTGTTGGTAACTCCTGGAAATGCAGTGGTTTGAAGTTGGAAGTCTGACAAGTCAGTGGCGGGGGGCACCATGACTTGGAGAAAAAAATTAGAGTTTGTGAAAACGAGGTTTCCCAGAGGTTTTTTTGACAGCTAGAGTCCCGGTATTCTCTCCAAAAGGGTTTTGGCCAAAAAGCCCTTACAGGCCCCCACGCAGAGGATTCCATTTGGGGTTCCTGGTGAACGCAAAATGTAAGCTAAAACAGAAAAGGTCAGTGCACACAAGACATGCCACTATCAAGACTGCCAAGCCATGTAAAATAATTCAAGAACAACACGAGTTAAGCATTACCTCGGCTTTATCAGGCCAATGGGATGATATCCTATCCCCGGATCCACAAGAGAAAATTAAAACACTTTTTACAAAAATAAACTTCGCCGTTTTGTATTTTTGGGGGACCAACGTTTTTGTGGCTTGGAAAATTTTATGTAAAATTCAAAGTTACAAAGTTAAAAGAACGCTATTTTTGCAAAATTAACTAGTTGCTGTCCACGCTGCTTTGTGCAGGAATATCGTACAAGCAACCAGAGAATTGAGCAAACGACATTTAAATAAAATTGGAAAAACACTAGGTTTGCCTGAATGTACAAGGTTAATTTTTTTGTACGAATTAACAGATAAATGAGGCCATCTATTGCTCTGGTAATATGCCCCATATCTGGTCTGCCTTTGCTCAAGTCTAGCCTTTTTTTTTATCCCGGAAGTCTGCGATCAAAACCGCCAGACGTGTTACAATAAACCTAGACTGCGTTAGTTGTTAGAAACTTGAACACAATGTGGGGACGCATAAAATGACCAGCTCTATTCACTGTTAAAACATACCACTAGAATGGTTCGAGGTTACCAGACAACTTGGTTTACAAGAGAATTTTAAACACAGAAGGGTTTTGAGGTAGGACCCATAACTTAAGACATAATAATACAATGCTGGGAGGTTTTATGGATAAAAACGCAACAACCTTTTAACGACAGTGCTAACCTTTTTTGCAGAGGGGTATACAGACGGCTGTTTTTAAAGAAAGCCATTTTGTAGAAAGAAGAGCCAACCGGGGACAGATTGCAACTCTCGTAGAACGCTTCTAATGAATATTTATCATGTGTCGTTAAAATCTCTGTTAATTTCCTTCCACACAGGAAGGCGTTGATAATAACAGGGAGAATAAAATCATTGGCACTTAAAATTTTGGTGAGAAGTTCCGAAACGGAAAAAGCTGAAAGTTCCTTTGGTAGTGGTTGCACTTTCAACATACCACAAACAAATTTAAAACAAGAAAATGTTTCGATAATAAATAAATGGTTCTCAGCAGAATTTTACACTGAAAACGAAGTATTTAATAATACTAGTTAAACAAAATACCGACTCAGTGTCAGCGTTCAAGTGATACTTTCCAGGTTTGTAATGGGGTTTTTTCCAGGCATTTGCTTGAGCCAATGTAATGGGTTATGATCTGATTCAATGATAAATTTTGTCCCATAAATGTAAGGCCGTAATTTAGCACCTGACCAGATCAAACACGCACATTCTTTCTCTGTAGTCCCCTAGGTCAGTTCTCTAGCTGTCAGCTTTCTTGACACAGGGTGTTCATCTTCTCCAAATTCTTGAGATAATACGCATCCCATACCTCTCTCAGAACAATCACATTGCAAAATGAAGGTTTGATTGAAGTCGGGGGCTCTTAGGACAGGAAACGTCACTAGAGCGTTTTTCAAAGTATCAAAAGCATGCTGCTTTGATTCGTCCCAGGTTACTGGGTCTGGTGCATCCTTTTTTTAAGGAGTCAGTTAGACAAGCACAAATTTCTGAATACTGATGGATGCAGCGCTGGTAATAGCCTACTAGGCCTAGAAAGGAACGAACATCTTTCTTGGTCTGTGGTCGTGCAAACTTTTGCACTGCAAGGACTTTTACCTCTGAGGGGGAACGGGATCCATTTCCAACCTCATGACCTAAGAAGGTAGCCTTGTGACCAGCGACCTGCGACTTTCCTGCATTAACAGTGAGCCCAGCCTTCTTGACAGCAAGGAGAAACTTGAGAACATTTTTGAGATGCTGTGGCCACGTTTCGGCCCCCACAGCAGTGTCGTCTTGGAAGGGTGTCACAAACTCTTCCATGCCACGAGTGACATTATCTATTAGCTTTTGGAAGCAAAATGGGGCATTTTTCATCCCCATATTCATCATGAGGGGAGCAAACTTCCCAATGGGAGTTGTGATAGTGGCAGCTAAAGAAGCTTGTGGCGTCAAGCGCACTTGCCAAAATCCACGATTAAATCGAAAATGGAAATAAATTTCCACTTGGCTGCTCTTTCAATGCACTCTTCAATATTTGGAATTGGGTAATCTTTAGTTACCGTGTTGTTGTTTAATTCCCGGTAGTCGGCTACAGGACATGGACTGGCGTCCTTTTGAACAATGATCATTGGAGATCCATGAGGAGAATCAGTTTCAACAATCAAGCCCAAATCAAGCATACGCCTGATTTCTGTTACAATCAAATCCTTTTCAAATGTTGCATGGCGATAATATTTGCAGGGGTTAACTTGGGTATCTACAAGTTCAACATCGTGAGTAATAAGGTCGGTACGACCCGGCAGAGTGGAGAAAACACCGTCCACTTTTTCAAAGATTTGCAACAAATCTTTTTTCTGCGATTCGGACAATTCACCAGTCTTTTTGAAAAGACCCATGGCCTCCTTGGATGTAAGGTGGCCATCTCCAGGCAGGGACGACGCTAGAATCACCTTACTGGGGAGGCGGCAGTGGGGCAGCAATTTTAGCCAGGGGGGGGCGAACCGAAAAATTCAACTTTAGCGCCCCCCCCCCAAAAAAATTCAAAATAACACTCTTGTAATTCTTTCTCACACCGAACGTTCTAACTGTTTCATGCCCTATTTTTTGGGAACATTTTTAAATCCAGCTGTAAAAAAGATGATCTTTCAACTTTCACAGTAAACAACTGGGCTCTATTGGTGTAACCTCAAGTCCTTCTTGTCACTTAGAAAGAAACTAACGTAGTTTTCTTAATAAATAACCAGAATTTTCTTCGTTTATACGTTTTATTTTGAACCGATGAGTGAGGGGGGGGGGGCGGGGGGGCGGCCAAAAATGTGGTGGGGCGAGCACCCCCCTCGCCCCCCCTTAGCGTCGTCCCTGTCTCCAGGCTGACCGGTCCACACATGGTCAGAGGGATTGTATTCCCTTTCGTCACTGTAGGAATGGTTACAGGCCGCTTCTCTAGGCAGATAGGGTTTGATAAGGTTTATATGATACACTGTTTCTTTCTTCAAACCAAAAGACTTCTTGATTAGATAGTTTGTGTCAGAAAGGCGTTTCAACACTTCACATGGGCCATCCCAATAAATTTCTAATTTATTGGCACGAGCAGGTTTAAGGACTAAGACCTTATCCCCTTCCTTGAACTTTCGTTCAACTGCCTTGGTGTCATAATATTGTTTGTTTTTGAGTTGACTCTTCACAATTTGTTCTTGTGCGAGTTCCCGTGAGTATTTGAAGCGCTGGAGTAAATCCAAGATATACTCGTAAGGCGGATGGATGAACGTCGGGTTCAACCCATTGGCTTTTTACAATCTCAAGAGGGCCCTTTAAATTTCGGCCATACACCATTTCGGCTGGCGTGAAGCCAGTGCTCTCGTGAGGAGCAGTACGCAGGGCGAACATGGCCCGGGGGAGGCATCTTTCCCAATCTTGGGGATGCTCGTGAGTGACAGCTCGTAGCACTGCTTTGAGCCTCCGATGGAATCGTTCCACGCTGTTTGATTGGGGGTGACAAATACTGGAATTTACACACCTGATTCCACATTTTTCCAAAAATAAAGTTGTGAGTTCAGATATAAAAATTAAGCCCAAGTCAGACTGCAATTCACTGGGATAGCCTAATCTTGAAAATACAAGGAGTAAGGCGTCAACAACGCTTTGGCTGTTGGCCTCTTTAAGGGGCACAGCCTCTGGGAATTTTGTTGCATGATCCATAACGATAAAATGTATTTGAATCCAGCCTTGCTTGTAAGCCTGATGGGTCCCACGATATCAATAATATATCAGTTGAAAGGCTCACCATCCATGGGCACGAGCACCATGGGAGCAACAAATTTTTGCCCAGTTTTGCCATTTTTTTTGGCAGGTTAAACGTGTGGCTACAAAAGTTTCAATAACAGTAAAGCACTTAGGCCAGTAGAAGGTAGTCTGCACTCTTTCCCTAATTTTTGTACGCCCTAAGTGGCCGGCCCATGCATTAGCATGTGCAGTACTCAATACTAAACTCCTACATTCCTGGGGAAGAACTAACTGTCTCTTAATTAACGGTCTTCCGTCAGGGCGAAAAGGTTTGCGATATAACAAACCGTTGTCCACGAAAAACAATTTATTTTCGTCTTGCTGGCTTTCAGGCAGCTCAGCGCATTTCCAACACAACTGTAAAGAGGGACATTTACGTTGTAAATTAGTGAATTTATTCTTGTCAGTGTCTAGCAACTTTGAAAATTGCTCCGACTGTGGGCCAAGAATAGCAGCGTCTAAAACGTCTGGTTTAGCGCTCACGAAACCGCTTGGGGCTTCCAGGGGGGTCGTCACGCTTGAGTCGTCATCACTGCAGGACTCCACCTCGCTCTCACTTAACACCTCACGGTAATCAGGTTTAACGATCGGCAGCTGACTGGCGGCACGCGTGGTAGCGTTTACGTAAGACGGGAGTGAATGCAAACCTTTTTCTTCTAGGAGGTTTCCCGGAGGTTTTTTTGACAGCTGGAGTCCCGGTATCCTCTCCAAAAGGGTTTTGGCCAAAAAGCCCTTACAATCCTCTTCCTTGGCACTGGGATCCTCTGTCTTGGTGCTGGGATCCTATTCCTTGGCGATGGTTTTGGGCTTCTTTCCTATGCTGAGGCCGTTGCTTCTTTTCATCCTTATAAATATTTTAAGAATTAGCACTTACTGATATAAAATATCGGTATCGGTAACTATAATGATACACAACCGATACTCTCTATCGATATAACATTAACTTATTAACAGTATCAGTCTTACAACGTTCATTTATTATTATCAGGTTAACATTAGCTTTAGCTTAGCAGACGCCACTCAGTGCACATGGCTTCAGCCTCATGCACTTTTAATTGCTGCCACATGTAGTCCTACCCAGATACTCAGTATGCATCAGTGGTCTGGCCGGGAGCCAATCAGCTCTCCTTGCAATCACAACATCCAATTGCACATCTTCTGCAATACAATAGACCAGGATGCAGGCCCCTTTATAAGCAGCCTCCCTGGCTATTTTCACTCTCTCTCCCCGGCTTTTTTAGACCTCAAAGCGACTAGCCACTGAGCCCTCAAGAGCCGGATTCTCAGCAGCATTATTTCAGAGTTTAGTAATTTTTTACGATCTTGGACTTAAACGAATTTTAAAGGAGCTTCCCTCCTTTAGAAACTTAAGTTCGGTTTAGTGTTGAGAAAGGGCGCATCTTATCTAAGATCCCCCTTTCTTATTTCCCATTGGTCCTGATTATTACAGGAGTGCTTTCACTTAATATTACGAAGGTTTAACTGTTTAAAAAGGAGGGATTACCCTAACCATAAATAACTGAATTAAATAGCTTTCGGAACATATATCTTGTTGGACTCTCTTACTTTGCCCATTACTTGCTTTATTGTGCTGTAGTTAGTAACATTGCATTAGCGCCGGCCGGTAAGTCTATATTATTACGTACCTCTTTTTATCTTCTTGGGTTCGAATAATACCAACGCCTAATCATTAAGAAAACGGCAGCACGTTACAGTTATTATTGAGCAAAGGAGCTATTTTTTGGATTAGATAACAAAAACAGAAAAAACAGCAAGTAGGCTACCCGGAATCAAATTTTTTTTCCCAGTCTAATTTGGATCGAACTTTAAGACATAAACATGCCTAGTCACAAGAAAAAACACTACAACTACCAAAAGCACGAAAAAACTTCTTAAAAATAGGAATAATTTAAGGCTTTCGACTAGTGGTAGGACTATTGTGAAGCCCCGTCGTTTAGCAGACGCACAGGCCGCCAATACACCTGTTTCTCCCGCCCAGCAGACAGCCAATGCACCCGCTCCTCCCGCTAAGCTGCCAACTCAATCTCAGCAGAGCAGACAGCATACACGCGTGCCTAGAGCACCTGCTAACAAGCGTAGCACAGTAGCGGAGAAATCCCCACTACGCCAGCAGCCAACAGATGAGCATCGGAATGTTGCTAACAAATCACGTAGCCCTCCCCGTGATTCCGCTCCACGGCGTTCGCGCACAAATTCGCTTGATGATTCTAGAAGAAATAGAGTGAATTATTCACGTAGTCGTTCACCACAGCATCATAGCCTCCCCCTACAGATTTACACTATTTTTCTGAAGTATTAAATATCGGGTTGCCACCCTTATCTGATCCAGCCAGAACTACACAGACTACAAGCCGACAACAGCGGCTGAATTTCTTACTACCTTCAAATACTTACCTTCAGTAATTATCCTAAAATCACTATTTCACGCTTTTGCTGCTCGTTTTTAAAATAAAAATCCTGATTTCTATGTTTCCCTTTAAACTTCTCCCGCCTGGCGCGCTGCCTCTACTTTCCAAGGACAGCGCCACCTAGTCTGATCCCATCATCACTTTTTTGAGCACTCCATCGTGGATGGACGTGCATCGGTTCCCTCCATTTTTTCTTTTGTGTCCAGTTTTTAATTTGGAACGTGCAACGGCCAGCCATCATGTTGGCGATCGCTTAGGCCATGATTCGGGAATTCTTACGTCAAAGACTGCAAGTAAACTTCATGGAATCCCTATGTAGTTGTACTGGACAAAAGATGTAGATCGGTTTGGTTCCGTGAGTACCGTTGGTTTTGGTGACCTTCCATGGATTTGCTTCCGGAGTCCGTTTCGGATTGTATTCACCCAGATGAATTGGGAGGTCAGCGTATACTTTTGATACTTTGGTAAGTACTTTTTCTGCCTCGTACGTACGGCCATGCAACGTGTGCGGTCAGGATGAACAAAGAATATTGTCCGACTGGGGGGTTTCCTAGGCTAGTTCGGGCCTTTTTTCATGCGGCTGCGGTTAGGGCTAACACGGAGGAGAGCACTGGAAAACTGCTATCTATTCTCAGCCGTAAATCACCCAGTAACGGTGTGGGTGGAGGAACGTGAAACGGCCATGTTACGTGCGTTGCCATTAAACACATGTCGGATTAATATTAAAGCTTTATTAACCCATAACCGCCTGAAAGAACTTTAGACCCCTTTTTTTTAGAGTCCATGTGGTACTTGGGTCGGTTCTCTGATTCGAACCGGCATTCTCTTGGTTTGGAGCCGACGACGCTGACCAC